>PVJL010006741.1:0-87569 GCA_004026885.1 Lyroderma lyra | reverse complement strand
TGGTGTGTGTGTGTGTGTGTGGTGTGTGTGTGTGGTGTGTATGTGTGTGTGTGTGTGCGTGTGTGGTTGAGCCAGCATACTGGGCAGGGAGAAACTAACCGCATGTGTGTCCTTAAGCCCAGAGTCCCAGGCAAGAAGTAACTTGCTCAAGGTCATACACATAGTAAGCAGATTCAGGATTCAAACCTGGCAGCTTGAGCGGGCAGAACCCATCCTCTTGAGTCATTATGCATGCCCCATAATAACTCCATGTGGTATTGCTGTTAGAACAATTCCAGAGACGAGAATTCAGAACAGAGGTTAAGTGATTTGTCAAAGGTCAAACAGCTGGCAAGTGCATGCTTCTCATGGGTGCCCAGGGTGGGCTGAGAGTTCGGCTGTCCGCGCACTGGGTTAATCTCTCCGGCTTGCCGCGTGGTTTTCCTTAAATCCGTCTCCCACTTCACTGCCTGGGTTCCCTAGCACGTCCACTATATCCTTGGTATTACTCTACTAGAGTCATGAACTCTGTGGTGGTCCTCTTCTGTCCTTGGTTTCTTCCCAACCTCCTTTCATCTCATGCTATTACCTCGTCTCAACTTTTACTCATTTCAGAGAGTTCCAATTATCTTTAATTTCTTGAGAATGCAAAAGCATTTCTCACCCGGTATTATCTTCTATTCCTGGGGGTGTCCTCTTCCAGAATATAGACTTCATCTTTCCACTGTGTGTTATTCCTTTCTCCTTATTCTCCCTCCTTTGATTCCTCCCCGCTTCCGTCTTTCCTGTAGACTTTTTGCATAGATACAATGTCAGTTCCTTTGGCTTTCACTTACATGTAATCAAAAACACTTCCAGCCAAGCCTCCTATGTGTGCAAACTACGGCTCCGTGATTCTCCCACTGCTCGCCTGGGCCCTGATCGCACCCTCCCCTCTGAACATCAGCTCGAGAACTGAGTGTTGCTGGTCTAGACCCCCCTGTGTTCCCCTTCAGCTGCCTGGGACCCAGGGTTGGGAACAGACTGGGTCTGAGAAAGCCAGTGAATCAGATGGGTCTCTGTTCTTTCATCAATGATATTTTAAAATTAACTGTTCATTTTAGAACTGTTTTAAGTTTACAGAAAAAAAAATATGAAAATAGTACAGAGTCCCCATGTATCCCCTACCCAGTTTCCCCCACTATTTTTTAATGTAACAGCTTTATTGAGACCCAATTCACAAACTAAAAAATCCACTCGTTTAGTGTACGTGCGGCCAAAGCGAACCCAAATCCATTCGCTTAAAGCGTACGCTTCAGTGGTGTTTAGTATTCACGGAGTTGTGCAACGCAATCAATTCCGGAATGTTCCCGTCACTCCGAAGAGAAACTCCTATGCCCATGAGGAATCTTCCCTTTCGTGCTAGTTCTACGATAGGTTTCGTGTTCCCTTTAGACACTTTGCATTTACCACCAAGCTTCCCCTGGCTATGAAACCACTGAACACTTTGCCTCTCCTGGCCACTTTGTATAAATGGAATGATACAATCTGTGGTATTTTATGACTGGCTTCTTTCACTTGGCATGATGTTTTCAAAGTTCACCTGGGTCGTAGCACGTATCTGTGTTCCTTTTTAGGACTAACAGTCCATTATACGGAGATGCCACATTTTGTTTATGCATTTGTCAGCTGATAGACATGGCATCGCGTCTACCTTTTGGTTACTGCTAATAATGACGCTATGAACATTCATGTACAAATTTTTGTGTGGATACATGCTTTCAGTTCTACCTAGGAATGAAATTGCTGAGTCACATGATAACACTAGGTTTCATTTTGAGGAACTGTCATACTGTTTTCCCAAGCCACTGCACCATTTTACATTCCCACCAGCCGTGTATGAGGGTCTGCATTTCTCTACATCCTGCCAACACTTATTATCTGCCTTTTAAAAATTATAGCCATCCTAGTGGGTGTGAGTGGTATCTCATTGTGGCTTTAATGTGTCTTTCCCTGATGGTTCACAGTGTTCAGCACCTTTTCAGGTACTTATTGGCCATTTGTGTATGTGCTTTGAAGAAATGTTTATTCAGATTTAATTTTGTTTTAAAAAGAAAACTTCTGTTTTTTATGTGAGGACCCTCCACATAAATTAAGTCTGGAACTTTCTTAATTCTATGGGGAATGCCATGCAAAACAAGCCCACCAGACACATTGGTCTGAGGGTCACAAGTTTTTGTTTGCTTTTGGTGTAAACAAACCGTTGGTTAATTCTACCCACCTAGGCCTTTGTTTGCCGTTGGAGGTTATTAGCTCAGAGCAGTTTTTGCTTACATACTTTCTTCCTGCCAGCTAGGGTGGGAGGGGAGTGCGTGTCAGCAGTTCTCCCATGTTCATCTGAGATGCTTTTTGTCCCTAATGGGAGATAAATACCAGGTGTTATAGTGCCCACGGGAGCACTCCCAAACCCACAGCCCCTTTGCCACCAGACTGGGGGCAACCCGTGAGGTTTTTAGGCTTCTCTCTGCCCAACGTCTGTCATTGTACCACTTTTGGGGAACAAAGGACATGTTCATTCTGGGAGCCTTCATTCAGTCTGCCCTAAATTGTCGCGTGTCTAGGTGAGTGTTCCTGAAGCATGGTTCTGGGTGAGACCCTTCCCAGGTTTCCACATTAGTGACCCATTCCTTGCCATTTTTATTTCCTTTGGGCCACTGTAATATGCAAAAGTAAATAAAAATAATAACAAAGATGCTGTCATAGCACTTGTGTTTTCATTGTTGCTGACTTGGTTGTGAAGGAGTAAAGACCTGAACAGGATAAAAGCATCAAGATCCATCTAGAAAAAGACACATGCAGCCCCACCATTCATCAGGCTGGAGGACAGACACAGATGAAGCCAGCTGCAAAGTTACCAAATTTTCCCAAGGTCTTGCAGCGGTTATAAAATGCCACCATCAACCCCTCTTTGAGGGACTGTTGCTTTCTTATCAGTGAGACTCTCAAAGCCATTTGCTTTTGATTTATTCAATTTCCAATTGCTAAGCTGCCCTTGCCTCCTGACAGCACCCAACCCCACTTCCTGTAATCCTAGCTCAGAAACAGTTGCCAATCCAGACTGACCCCTACTTCCCTTGGGCTTTTCTAGAACCCTTCAATGGGAACTGAAACCTTAGAAAAGACAACCCCACCCACCTGGTCCAGCAGCACTCCATGCCTCCTCGCTGCACCAAGTCAATAAATTTGATTTTGTTAGACCACAGGCCTGTCCTCTGTGATGTTTGCCTGTTTAGACTTTAAGGCTGGTATAAAATTGACTGAGTCCAGCTCTGTTTTCTTCCATTCATCTCAGCTTTTGTTTGCCATCAGAGATAACGCACACAGAGTAATGATTGCTTAGATGCTTTCTCCCAGCCAGCAGGAAAGGAAAACAGTGCCTATCAGCAGCTCTCCCAGATCGATCCACTTCTTCTAAGATAGGGGTGAGTCCCCAAACATGACTGCCCATGCAGGAAGGGGGGCAATCATCCAGTCCCAAGCACTTGGGTGACAGGCCAAAGGTCAGTGTGCACATCCCAGGGTCTCTCTGCAATCCCTGCCAGGGAGTAGCCATGGTGGCATGTCACACTGACCCAGCAAGCTGTCTGTCCCTGGACAAGTCCCCTCCTCTCTTTGGGGCTAGGGTCACCTCTCAGCTCACTCAGGCCCCTTCCTCCTACTTGAACAGTCTGCAAATCAAACTATAGAATGGGTGAGGTGCCCAGTAATAATCACTAACATTGGTTAAAGGCTTCCAATGTCCCTGGCACAATGCTTAGCATTTTATATATATTATCCCATTTAGGTGAAGAAACTGAGGCAGAAAGAAGTTAACTTGTCATAGCTATTATAGTAAGGGGCAACCCATGCATTTAATCAGCATAGCACACTTTCCCTAAGTATCCTGGAGAAGTCAAAAAGAGACTGAGGCACAGAAAGAGAGATGACTCCTCTCAGTCACACAGCCAGTTCCCCGGGCTCCCAGGTCAGTACACTCTCCTGGCCTCTCTTTCTAGAGCTGCTAGCAGTGCCAGGACAAACATAGGGTTCTACTTGCAGGGTCCTGGCCCTTTAAAGTAACCTGAGCTGGAGTTGCACATCCCAGACTTGAAGAGAAAGGGGAAGGAGGAGGACAGAAGGGGCCCTAAGAAAAGATGCTTGTGCTGGCCACTCTGGGAGGGTCCAGCCCCACCACCCCTGATCCCCCCCCCACCCCACCTTGGTCCGGCTCAGCAGACCAGAGGTGGCATGCAGCCAGAGGACAAAACCCAGACTGTCGATAACTTTCATTTGAGCTTTGGAGTGTTTATTTTGTGTTAACATATAAAATTCAGGATTAAGGTTTCTTTTGAAACACCAGAAGCTAAGGCAACACCGGATCCTGTGCCGCCTGGCACACGGTCTCATCCACCATAGTCTCCGCCCTCGTTTACAAGATTTGCCTGGAGCCTGACAGCCCGACTCTGGACCACATGCTGTCCATCTGTGGCATGCCTAGCTTGTCCTTGTCTGCTCCCTCAGCTCTCTAGCCCCCCTAGCCCCCTAAGTCTGTATCAACATAACGATGGCCTCAATGAGACAATCTGACCAGGCTCTTGGCTGGAACAATTGTCCAATGAGCATTTAGTTCAGTTGCCTATTTTAGAGCTGAGCCCAGAGAGGGAAAGCTTTTGCCCAGTCACGAATCAGAGGAAGTTCTGTGTGAAGTGTATTTTACTGCATTCTAAATTACAGGAAGTTAGCAGTGGGGGATCCAATTCCATTCACTGCATAAGGTGCTGATTGACAGCTTAGTTTTACCTAGTGGGCAGGACTGTTGTACCCTACAGTCCAGGTCTGCAGTTGCTTGGCAGAGTGGACGGTTGGTCTTGGTGGCCTTAGAATCAGGGTTGGCCACTCCCTGTGTGGCCTTCTGCAGTTACTTCATTACTCTGAGCCCAGGATTCTGCTTTTGTATTAGAACTGCTCCCAGCCAGAACATTAGATTAATCTGTCAGTGGGTTGGTTACCTGGCTCTTCCCTCAGTACCTGAATGTCAAGCCCTTTTCTTTCTACAAACACTGTCACTTACTAGATAACAGAGGCTGTCCTAATATAGGTTTCCAGGTATGTGTTTTGTCAACTGTGTGATCTCCCTTCAGCTGCCTATATATTGTCTCTACCCTTTCTAACTGTGTGGCTTTAGGCAAGTGACTCAGTCTCTCTGAGCTGCAGTTTATCTATGAAGTGGGTAAAGTAATAGCACCAACTCCATGGGGTTGTTGTAAAGATTTAGTGAGATATTAGGTGAAGGGCATAACACAGTGCCTGGCACATAGTCTGTGTTCAAAAAATGTTAGTAATATACTCTCCTACACTCATGCACCCATTTCCAGAAATTAATCTAAAATGAAAGACACATTACCATTACACACCTATTTTCTTGACCACTTTTTATACAAGGACAAGCAAGGAGTCTCATGACCACTCTTCCATACCATCTTCACAAATGACCTCCCCCTCCCCCATAAAAGGATCAGGCCAGGTTTTCCCCTATCTTGCTGGTGACAGGTAAACTGAGGCACTACTTGTCAGGCATGAAGACAGACAGGCAAAGCCGAGCTAGAACCTCGGTCTCCCGCCTTCCAGACCAGTGTTCTATCCCCAACACCCTGCTGACCACTTTAGTGAGATGATCAGCTGAGATGATGATTCATTCAGAAGGCCCTCTGACTGTCCTAGGCTTTGGGGATATCATTTTGAATGCAATTCTTGCCATGCAGACAGCAAATTCAAGAAGTTCTAGTAATGTTGTTTGTTTGGATGCCCATGACTACTTCTGTGTTTTGAGAGAAGATGAAAACTCAAATTTTAAATATTTGACCTGTAGTACTATTACAGGCCTGGAAAGACTAAAGTCTGAACAACTTTTCTGGAAGGCCACTGGGAAATATATACCGAGTACCTTCAAAATGTGATTTTGGTATATTTTTCAGTCTGATTCACTTCCAAAAAGGTCTCTTAAGAAAATCAGGTAAGCATGAAAAGACCTTACATCATTGTGTATGATGCCAAAATTTAGAAACAGCCTAATTTATAGTACAAGGGGATTTGGTTAAAGAAATGACCTAGCCATACACCAGGTACTATGTGGCATTAAAAATGAGAGTGTAGCGTGCCAGATTTCAGGATGGAAAGAGGACCTTCTTATACTGTTGCCAAGGCAGTGGGGGATGGGAGCATCAGCATGTGTTTCCGTGGGTTATCCCTGCCCTACACAACGTGCCAGGACCACTGTTAGAGCCAGGCTGCTGGGGCTTTTAGAGTAGCCTTCTGCCTGTACAACCTGCCATGGCAAGGACTGCCCTGCACCAAGGGCATGTGTCCACCTGGGGCCCATGATACCCCTCCTTGTGAACCACCCTCTGAGTACCTGGGCCCACAGAATTTCCTGCCTGAACATTCCTGAGTGTAATTTCAGGCATGAAGACAGACAGGCAAAGCTGAGCTAGAACCCCTAAGTACCCCTAAGTAACAGGGTTAGTACCCCTAAGTAACAGGGTTACTGTGTGTTCGTGCGCCTTAGGCTCAAGTGGTAGCTGTTTGAAAGGGGTAGTTCCCAAGATGAGGCTGTTTGCAAAGGGATATAAATGGAGCTTGGACTTGAGGGTTAGATCTTCCTCAAAGTAATCTAGTAAGGTCCCTGGAGGGGTTCTCTGTGCCTTTGTCTTGGACGCCACGAACGTCAGAGAGAGGCCTATGATACATTAATCCATACACTCAGTGATGGATTAGTGATGTCTGACAGAGCAAAAGGTGAAGTGTGGGTGGGTATTTTTAAATTGCACAGCACATGTTTCATGTCAGCCCTCCCTGCCCCATAAGATGCAGCACATTCCTCCACCTGCCTGGCATGCATGTTCCTTCAGGCTTTTCCAGGTAGAGTGCTCACCACCTTCCCCAGAAGTTAGTTACCCCATGCATGTTTGAACAGCTTTGCAAATTAGAGCAGTTTTACACTATGCAGACCCCAAAACTACCTCCCAGGCACTTCTAGCCTTTGAATCAAATTTTGGATGGTGACTTACTTGTCCAATGCTCCAAGGCCACACAGCTACTCAGTGGTAAAGTTCAAGTGGGACCCCCAACACCCCCAGCCCTGTTGACACCCAGAGCCAGTAGAGCCAAGGCAGGGAAATTGTTCCAGCCTCTACCCATTCAGTCCCCACCCCAATAATCTTGCTATAGCTCAGCCTACTACATGACAGCTGTGCCTTCACTGACTCTGTCTCCTAAAATAAAAAAGAAAAACATAACACAATATTTCAGGGTCCAAAACAAAACACCAAGGACAATGTCAATAAATACATGAAAATTTAAAGGTCTGGATCGCAAGGCCACAGAGTTGACACCCTTTAACACAGGCAGGCTGGGTCTCAGGAATGATTCAGTTGGTGCCCCAACATCCAGGGAGGGGCAGGCAGTGGGTGGAGAGGGCTCTCTTCTCCAGGGCTTGCAGGCTGGCCTACTGCTCCTAGTGCTCTAGCCTGGCTCAGAACAGCCACTTACCCCTAGGAAGGAAGAACTGGCAAACACTGATGTCACCTGCTGAGGAGTCTGGGAGACCCTTGCATGACTTTGAGTAAGGACCCCTGGGAAAGATCTTAGGGACTCAGATGGCTTCCAGAGCACCAAAGGGTCTAGGGAAGTTACCTGCCCTTGGAGGTAACAAGCAGGGTGGGTTGAGGCCCCACAACACTGTGGGTGTGTCGGCTCCCCACCCCAGAATGGGGCAGAGGCTCATATCCTGTCCTGGGTGGCCCTTGTCATCTCTAGGGCCTGGCTATAAGTGGATTCTGGCCCTCAGCCCTGAGGCGAGATCCCACCACCATTAGCACCACGAACCTGTGGCCCAGCTTGAGTCACATGGGGGAAGAAGACCCCGACTCCAGCAGGAGTGGTCTTTGGTAGAGGACAATGATTGACAGGGCAAAACCTGAGAACTCACATCTTCTCTGTGTCTCACAAAGCCCCTTCCAGGCTGTCTCCTTTCCTGCCCTGGAGTGATGACAAAGTTGCCATTTCTGGTCCAGCCAGGGCTCTAGCACCAGTTGGGAAACCCCTGGATGAGGAGGACACACATTCTGGAGTGTCCACAGCCCCAGCCTCTTCAATGGTGGGCTGGGCTGAGGCGGGGAGGCCCATCTGTCATGCGAAGGCCCCAAAAGTAATAGGAAGTACTGTCCACAGGGGTGGAGGTGGCCTCCAACACTGCCCTCCAGCCTGTGAGGGCCAGCTAGACTCTGCTATTTGGCTTTGGCTGGAGGAGCTGCATGGAGCTCTCGCTATGAAGAGCTGGGTCTGAGGTGAACTTGCTTCCCCTTCGCCTCAACCCCGCAGCCAGAGCCTCTGGGCCACACTCACCCCCAGCTCCCTTCCTCTTGGACTGCCCTGAGAGGTTCAACTCGGTCACCTGGGCTGCTCGCTGAGGTATCTTGGGTTAAAGCTTTCCCTGATCTTTTTCTTCCTCACACACCCACTTCAGGGGTGAAAAGTATCACAGCCCCAAACTAGAATAACAAGATGGCAAATAATTTAAAAGGAAGTCTGTGCTTGCACCTGCCCCATTGTGTGTCCTCTGAGGCACGCAAAGTGTAAACTTGACTGGCGGGATGGGCAAGATGGGGCTCATGTCACCGGGGAGGTGGCAGGAAGGCTGGTGCCTGAACCTTTCAGGTCTTCCCTGAGTTGCTCTTTCTCCTCTGAGGTCAGCAGAGGTGCACCAGTGGTCCAGCCCCAGGGCAGCGGCCGGGTGGTGCTGGCAGAAGTGCCCTGGAATGCTCCAGGGCTCAGTGTCCGGGGAGCAAAGCGGCGCTGGGTCACTGGGAGGCTTGTGCCCAGAGGTCCTGGGAGCTGTGTGGGCTGGCCATGTGGGTGGTTGGCTGACCCCATTGGCCCTACAGTGGGCTCAACAGTACCTCTAGGAGCCTTGGGACCCAGCAAGGGGCTCTTGGGTGTGGAGAAGGGTAAGGGTGAGGCCAGGTGGTGGTCCGGGCTGCCGTCGGGGCCCGAAGTCTTCTTGGTACAGGACTCACAGCACAGCCGGTGGTAGCCAGGGATGGAGCAGTAACGGTCGAGCACTCCCATCTGGCAGAAGATGGACTTGTCCCCCATGCAGGGCTCTACCGCACACACAGCACAAGGACCAAAGCAAGGAGGATGTCCATAAGCCAGGTGACACCAGGACACAGCCCCCCACCTCCCACTCAGTCTGCCAGCAGCAGGCCCTTCATCTCCTGCCCTGGCTGGACTCACTCTACAGTTTTTTCCCAGAGGGAGACATAAGGCTGCCTGGTAGGACAGACAGGACTAAGTAGCAGCTTTTATGATGTGGAAGGGACTAACATCCCCTAGACCAGCGATTCTGAAAGTGGGGTCCCCATACCAGCAGGGTCAGCATCACTTGGAGGCCTGTTGGAAATGCCAGTTCTCAGGCCCCATCCAGGCCTCCTGAGTCATCGGAAACTCTGGGGCTGGGGCCCAGCCCTGTGCTCCAACAAGACAGCCAAGGTGATGCCAATGCATGGGCAACTCAGAGAATCACAGCCCTACTTCATTAGGTAGTCGTCAGACTTGGCTGCCAGCTGGAATCCCCTCGGGGCCGCGTGATAGCTGCTGCCTCTGCCCTACACCCAGCAAGACTGGGTGGTCTGGGCGTGGCCTGGGCACCGGGATTTAAGCTGCAGCAGAGCTTGGGAACCAAATCAACCCAGAGGAGTCTGATCACTCCAGCCAGGGCCAGGCAACTGTCCAGGTAAGTCACACTTGTGACAATCCTATCAAACATCCTGCCACAAGCACCACACGTTTGGAACACTAAGCCCTCTACCAATAAATTTGGAATCAATCTGATGTAGGTTACAATCAAGCCTCTACCACTTAAAAATTGTGAGGCCTTGGCTAGTCAATCTCTCCAACCCTCAGTTTCTTCATCTGTAAAATGGGGATAATGTTGACATTAAATAACACTTATAAAGTTCCTGGCATAGAGGGGTGTTCACTGTACTAGTTATGTTTGCTTTGGTTAAAATGCCATCTAAACATGTTTTTGTGTATCGCTTCTCGGCCTTTTGGCTAAGATCAAGTGTAAAAACATTTTTGTGTTTCTGTGCTATGGAACTCCGCATAGGTGGGTCTCCCCACACAAAACGTGACGGCAGGAGCTTCGTGGCCTCTAGATGGCACTAGAATTCTAGGACCAGCATCAGAACCCCACTCTGCTCCTGGGAGGAAAAGGGAAGGCTACTTGCATCACCTGAGCCTCAGCACAGGGGCAGAGAAGCAGCGAGGTTAGAGCCCTAAAGTCTTCTGAGGACACCTAGTCAGAGCCCTTTAATTTACAGATGAGGTCTCTCAGCTCAGAGAGGTTCGGGGATTTGTACACGTTCACACAGCCAATTAATTAGTCCTGTAACTAGAAATTAGGGTCTGTGATCTTTTCTGCTATCCATTTTGTCAGACCCTCATCCTTGGGAAGAGAAAGAGCGGAGGTATCTAGAAAGGGCACACAGAACATTGAGCAGGTGCTCAGGCACTATTTATTGATGGGTGGGTGGATGAGTGAGTGGGTAGATGATGGGCGGATAGATTGACGGGTGGATGGATTGATGGGTGAGTGGATGGGTAGAAAGATGGGAGGGTGGATGTGTAGATAGATGGGTGTGTGGGTGAATGGGTGGATGGGTAGGTGGATGACTGGATGGGTAGGTGGATGACTAGATGGGTAGATGTGGAATGGATGGGCAGATGGATGGGTGGAAGAACGAACAGATAGGCTCCTGAAAATGAGGCAGAGAGTGATTACTATTTTGGCTGTTGTTAGCTGACAGCTGGACAGGAGTGCATCCATTACCTCGTTTAATTCTCTCGACAGCCCTGTGAAGGCAGTTCAGATCTACAGTTGCTTACCCAAAAATCTTAGCACCAGATATGATTTACAATTCAGAACTTTTGAGGTTAGAAAAGCAGTGTTTGGTGTATTCATACTATATAACATCCCAGTGGAGATTGGAACATCATCTTGTCACCAAATACGGCAATGTTTCGGTAGCAGAACAATTGATCTCTTGTTAGTTCAGGTCAGATTTTGCTGCCAAATGAGTCTGCATCAAATTTAGGGAAACGCTTGCAGCTTTCAGCATATTAAACTGCAGCTAAGGGATGGCAGACCAGCATCGTCCCCACCCCACAGCTGAGGAATCGGAGGCTTTGGGAGGCTAAGGTCACGTGGATAGACTAGAAACTGGGCTGCTTCACTGCAGGGCCCATGACTGTTACACTGTAACCACTGGAAGGTTTGGAGAGGGAGTGGGGCCCAGGGATACACTTACTTGATATCTTGTTGATAGGATGGAGGGGCCCAGACTGTGGCATCCACTGCCCCTCTGAAGTCACAAGTTCCCAAACATCAGCTCTCACTGTAGAGTTCTGGAGATTTCCTGCGAACAGGGAGAAGCAGCTCCAGAACTTGGAATTTCTAAGGGACTAGGATG
The DNA here is from genome assembly GCA_004026885.1 of Lyroderma lyra. NCBI lineage: Eukaryota > Metazoa > Chordata > Mammalia > Chiroptera > Megadermatidae > Lyroderma > Lyroderma lyra. The sequence continues at coordinate 76,041 of PVJL010006741.1, read as the reverse complement.
CAACCCAGGCTGGGTCTCAGGTCTAGGCCAGAGGGTCTCAGGCTGCCTCTTCTCCCTCTCCACCACCCTCTGGCTCACCTCCGCAGGCAGGCAGGCTGCACACCTGGATGGTGTCTGGCTTGTCCCCCTCGCACTGCCCAAGACTGTTGGCATTGGTCCGGCACACCACTTGCCGCTGCTGGATGCCCTCTCCACAGGTGGCAGAGCACTGCCGTGGGAGGGCCAAGACCAGGTCAGGCCACCGCAGACAGGGAGGGGCAGGTAGAGAGACAGAGAAAGGGGACAGTGAGCTCCAATCCAGTCAATACCCGGGGCAAAAAGGTACAAAGGAGTCAGCCAGAAACTGCCTGCAGGGAGCACCCAAAAATCTCTCAGCAGCTCCCCCACCCACACCTACCTTCTGTCTGACTCCCCAGAGAAGGTGCCCCATTGACCCAGCCCATCCCGCCCTCTGATGCCTCACCTGGGACCAGGCTCCTGTCCGCCACTGGGCTGGGCAGGGCACTCGGAGGCAGGGCTGCCGGGCCTCAGGCCGGTCCCCAGGGCAAGCTTTGGCTGGCATGGCCTTGTGAGTACCATTGGAGAGAGGCAGCAGGCATTGCACACCCCGAGTCTGCATCCCCAGTTTCCCACAGCTCCGGCTGCAAGGGCCCCACTCCTCCATCACCCACCTGGAGAAAGACAGGGCAGAAGGCAGAGGGCAGGTGGAACCATGGGGACACTTCCTTCCAGGGTCACTCACACCCACTGAACCAATGCAGGCAGGAGCCTGAGAGTGGATTCGGCTTCAGAATGCTTGGGGGCCAAGACAACTGTCCACCTGGCTCTGCAGCTAGCTGCCAGGTTGCGTGGCCTCAGGGAAGTCATTTAATGTCTCCTCTATCTCCTCATCTGAAAAATGGGTAGAATGCATATTCAAATCCTGGTACCCTGCATAGCCTTAGGCTAGCTATTAACCCCTCTAAGCCTTGGTTACCTCATCTTTACATCCGGAGTCTTTTGATACCTCATACATATTTATTTGAATGTTTACCGTGTGCAGGCACTGTCCTAGGTGCTGAGATACGACACTGCACAAAACAGATGAGAGTCACAGCTTGTTAACAGCACCGCCTCCCTTGGGGCACTTGGGACAATTAAAGGACTTGACACATACATAAAGCACTTGGCAGAGCTCATGGCATGAAGCAGGCACATAATACTAATAAATGCAGGCACGATGACTATCATGCCAGCGCCTGCAGAGCTTCGGTGCTGATGAGCTAAGCTGGTGGTAAAATGAGGCTCTTTCAACCAACCTCTTCCTTGAAAAAACAAAGCCAAAAAGCCCCAAAACTTCACTGAGCAATTTTACAGACAAGCCGGGGTGGGTGACCTGTTAGCCTTGCACGCTCTGTGATCTGACATGTACAGGGAAAGGGTCCTGAATAACAGTGTACAGTAAGACACAAGCGGGAAGCATGGAGGGCTGAGGGGCTGGGAATTACGGCCTGGACTGGGCACAGGGAGCCCGTGGTGGACTCTAATGCTGGTCACCAGCTCCAGCCCTGGCCCTGGAGCTCCGCCAGCCTGAGGCAGTAGGAGCTTTTGTGGGTCATTGAGGCCAGTTGACACCCTCCTACCCCCAACCCCGGAGGACTCCTGGAGAGGCAGGAGGATGGGCCTGGCTCTCTGTGGTTTCCTACTGGTCACTACCCTGAGCCCTGCCTAGGGGCTGAGGAGGTGCTGGGCTGGCTCAGCAAGAGGCTCAGAGGCCTCACATTGAAGCCTCCGTAAGTCACAGCTCTTTCCTCTCCCCAAAGCCCCCTCCAAACAATCCTGAGAACATGACCCGGTGCTCAAAAAAGCCTGTATCCTTAGGCCAGGGAACCCCAGTCAGAGGCTAGGCCACTGCTGGGGGCCAGTAGGCCAAGCCAAGTCCACAGCCCAGATAATTAGACTGGAAAGAGCTGGGGCCTGGAGCCTGGAAGCACTGAAATCTGCTTCACTCCATGGAATCCCCAAATCATTGAGGGAAAGCCATCCCCAAATTGGGCCTGAGTTTCCCCATCTGTGAAAGAATGCTGGAAGTGACAGAACAAAGGAAGCATCTTCCTTCTGGGAAAGGAAGTTAATCCAGAAACCCAGAGGAAATGGATGGACAGGAGAGCAGGCTGTGGGCGGGGCCTGGCATGGACAACCTTCTTCCCAGGGAGACCTGCCTGCAGGGGCTTTGTCTCTAGGCTGCAGGACTGGAGGAAGCAGACCCTGCAGGCTGTCTTCTGGGACCGGGCTGACAGGTCTGCAACACCCTGCCTGCAAGGCCCCGGGCAGGGGACCAGGCTCCTTGCCCCTCCCCTGGGCACTCACTCTGGCTGTGGGCACTGGTGCTGGTTGCAGCGCCGGCGGATGGGCTTGGGCCTCTTCTTGTGGTCACACAGGTGCCGCTGCACCATGTGGTGGTCTCGTCGGCGCCGACAGCCGTATTTGGTGAACTGGATACCTGTGGAGAGGATGGGCTGCTGTGGGCCTGGTCCTGCCGGGCCCTCACTGCCCTGCCCAGGGCCTGGGGAACGGCACACTCTGGAGAAGCTGGAGGGACAATCCCACCCTGCTCTGTGCCTTTGCACTCCCTCTTGCCCAAGTCACTTTCTGAGGGAGACTTCCTTGATCAGATGTGTCCTGGGTACAATGTGGGTGGGGACATGGCTCTGGATGGCTGCCTCTCTAGCGCCGCAGCCCACTCCCAAAGGCCTTGCCCAGACAGGATTCCACACCCCGGAGATCAAGGAGAAACTGAGGCATGAGCTGGGCACAGTGATATGGAGGCAATGTCAGTCCTCTGGCCACTCCTGCTCTTCTCCTTCTGGGAGGCCCTGGGCTGCCCCCACAAAGCAGCTGGGCCCAGCTGGGCTAGTACCTCCTCCACAGGCTTTGGTGCAGGGAGCCCAGCTCTTGAGTGCCCACTCGTAGGTGTCCGTCTCCTCCAGCAGCACATTGTTGCTCCCAATAAGGGGCAGCAGGTCCTCATGGATGACATACTTGTAGGCCAGACTGCTGCGGGGGCCTCCCTCAGCTGGCGGGAGCATCTGAGGGAAGATGGAGGAGATGGCACAGGACTGGAGAGCAAGGCCAGCTTTGGGGGACAGGGCTGAAGGCATCAAAGGCAAAGATGTGGGGTCAGAAGCAGAACCGGTGAAAGCCAGGAGGAGGACAGCACCTAGCATGGCCTGGGGAGGCCATTCAGAGCAGCACACACAAGGCACACTCAGACTAAGCACCTGCTGGGTGTCAGGCCCGAGCACAGCCTTTGTGTTCACCCCACCCCCCACCAGACCTGAGCTCTAACGTGGGTGGACACCACGTCTGTTGGTCTGTCCTGCTCGCCAGAGCATCACACCACCTGGCTCTAAAGATAGTCAATAAATACAGACTGGATACTAGACTCTTTCCAGATATATGGTTACAAACATTTTCTCCCATTCTGTAGTTTGTCTTCTCACTTTCTTGATAACGTCCTTCAATGTATACAAGTTTGCCATTTCCATGAAGACCAATTTATCTATTTTTTCTTTTGCTGCTCATGCTTTCGGTGTCCTATCTAAGAATTCAATGCCACAAGATTTATTCCTGTTTTCTCTCAGACTTCTATGGTTTAAGCTCTTGTATTAAGGTCTTTGATGTATTTTGAGCTAATTTTTGTGTATGATGTCAGGTAGGGGTCCAATTTCATTCTTTTACATGTGGATATCCAGCTGTCCCAGCACCATTAGTTTAAGAAATTATTCTTTCCCCATTGAATGGTCCTGGTACCCTTGTTGAAAACCAGTTGGCCATAGATGTATGGTGGTTAGTAACCGTAGGGTACACTGAAAATACATGTTGGATTGAATTAATATGCTGACACAAACAGACCACAGACATTGCCTTCTAGAACCTCCCTAATTAGAGAGGGTAGCACCAGGAACAAAGCCTGTCCAAGGTCCCCTGCCACCAGGTGGTGCCAAGAGCACTGCGGATAGAGCCCCTTCTGGTCTGCTCTCCTGGATTAACAATCCCTGCTCCATAAGCCTTGGCCTATGGTCTAGGAAGAGAGGCTGGGCAGAGGTGGACACCAGTCAGGACAGCGGCCTTGTACCCCTCTCAGGAAGCAGTACTGCCAGATGACAACCCTGGGTCAGCTGCCAACTCACTTCTAGCAATGCTATAACACATGCTGCTTCTGGATGATGCCAGGACAACACAGGGAATGAACCCAGGTCCCCCTGGCTCCTTCCAGGCCCCATTTCTGACCCTACGTTAAGGAGAACAGACTCCCCGTGTGTGGTATCACTAGTCTGACAGCAAGACAACTGATTCTTTTTCCTTCCTCATTTGCCATCCTGCCAGCCTTTAAAGAACAAATGAGGAGCCTGGGACAGAGGACACCTTGGCTTTGCCCAGGCTCCTGAAGACAGCGGAATAGGAGGATCTCCACCAGGCTTGTGCTGGCTTGGTGGCACAGTCAGTGAGCCAGGAGGACCGGGCTGGGACAGAAGTGGGGTGAGCAAGAGCCACAGTGCAGGGTGGGGGCTCACCAGGATGGCAATGGCTTCGGGCAGGGGCCCACTGGTCTTGAGGCTTTCCTTGGCATCCTCTACTACGTACTCCCACTCCAGGCCCATTGCTGTGAAGGTCCGGCTTGTGGCTTCCTTGCCCTTGGGGTTGAGGATGAAGCTGCCTGTGACCTGGTTCTTCACAGCTGGCCAGAGGGAGAGCATCACACAGATTTCTGTCCTCCTCCACAGGAGCACAAGGCAGACTTCCTCAGGGATTTCAAGGCCTTCCCAGCGGGCTCCGCAGGGCTCCCTACCTACCTGCCACTCCTTCCCACCTGAGCCTTTCCCCAGTCAGTCATCACACTGCCCCACACAGCATACTTGCCTCTGGACCCTGGTTCACACCATTCCTCCCACCCTCAAGGTCTTCCCTTTTTCCTGCCTGCCTAATATCCATCCATATTTAAGGCTCAGCACAATCCTCTCCTCTTCCAGGAAGCTTTCTTTGATTGCCCAGACTTTAGGGATTTGCTCTCCCTAAAACATCTATAGCAGAGCATAGAAGTTAAGCATACAGCTTCTGAAGTCAGATGGATCATGAAACTGCTGCCTCAGTTTCACCATCTGTAAATTGGGAATAATTGTAATGTAGATCATAGGGCTGCTGCCCCATGAGGATAATCACAGTATCCCCCCAGGGGCTCTTGCAGATGTATTTTCCATGGAAGACAAGTTCTCCAGGAAACTTTAAAAAAACTGCTTGTATTATTTTGATGACAATCTAAAATTGCAAGTGTCTGCATTTTTGTGATATATGAACCTGCCCAGAGATGATATATTTTATGACAAGTTAATGCCAAACAGTCTAACTTAGTGGGCATTGCAGGTAGGAGGAGCCTCTGTAAGGCTGGGTGACATCGGACCCCATGTGTCCTCTGTAAGGGGTGTGAACACAGACAAGTAGGAGAGAACCCATCCACTGTCCAAAGTGCAGGCAACAGCCTGCAGGCCACCTGTCTCCCAGGACTGTGCTCCAAACCACTTTATGTGTCTTAAATTTAGATATCATTCACGTACTGTACAATCCACCCTTTTAAAGAGTGTAATTCAGTGATTTTTAGTACATGCACAAGGTTGTGCCATCATTACCACTATCTAATTCCAGAACATTTCATCATCCCCAAAAGAAATCTGAGACCATTAGCAGTCACTTCCTACTCTCCCCTCTCCCTGGCCCCTGACAACCACTAATCTATTTCTATCTCTATGGAGTTGCTTCTCCTGCATGTTTATTTTTTGACTGCCAATTTAGTTTCAGCAAAAACAAAACAAAGCAAACAAACCAACAACACCAAAAAAATTCACTCCCATTACATGAATGTTCTTAATTTGAATTTGATTGCTTTATTTGGGGATCCTAATTTTTAATCTGCCTCAGCTATACAGTTGCATAACTGTTACAAGTTTAAGGGTAGGCAGCTACTTTAGTTTGTCTTTATAATGAGAATAATGTAAGGGCTCATGGGGTAGAATGCAAAAATGCCTGCCAATGCCTCCTGTTCCTGTGCACACGCCCCTCTGCACTGTGGCTCTCCCACCTCTCCCACCAAAGATGGTTTGTTTTTACCCCCTTGAATCTGGACTTGATCACCAGAAGTATGGGGCCAATGGGACATTAAAACTATGGTGCAATCAGAGACTTGGAAAGTGCTTGAACCCTGGACTTGCCTGCTCTCACCACTCCTAAGGACCATGTGACAAACACAACATATATGAAGGGGGACCCAAAACCCCCCAGAACTATCTTCAAGAGGGCGGGCCCCTTGTATTACAGATTTCACCCATTAGGTGAGGTTCTAGGAGCCCATCTGCATCTGTGTACCAGCTGGCCTTGTGAGAGGCTGCGCTTGGCTTCAGTGAATGTTTTTGGAGACTCTTTCAACGTGTTTGCTCATTTCATGATGGTGATTTACACAAACGACGTGCGGCTTGGCAATGCCTGCCCACACCACGCTGAGTGTTCTGCAGTTTGTGACCAAAAACGTCATGACCCCTGTGCCTCACCCTTCCTATTCACCTGATCTCACCTCCTAGTGACTTCTTTTTGTTTCTCTGGATGAAAAAAAGTCCTCAAAGGAGAACGTTCTGCTAATGTGGAAGAGGTGAGACAAAAAACAGCAGAAGTACTAAAAGGCATCAAAATCATTCAAAAACTGTTTCGAGCAGTTGAGCAAGTGTCTCTATGGGTGTATTATGTCAGAGAGTACTTTGAAGGTGACCAAAGTTTAAACACGTAAGAATAAATTCAGGGGTCTTTGGGGTCCTTCCTCGTATTACTCTGGGCTAGCCTGTTGGGGATGTAGCCCTGTCACCCCCGTGACCCCAAAAGCCAGCCAGGACCAACGAGCTTGCTACAGACCCATCTACTAACTACATCTGCATGAGTAAGTCCAGGCAATCAGGTGGAAGCAGCGCCCAGCTGAGCCCAGCCCAAACTGCCGAACCACACAAAAATAAAACGAAAAGGGGTTCTCTGCCACTACTCAAATTTATGAAATACCCGCAGCATTAGGATCCTCTCCTCTGCTCTCCCAGCTCCCTCAAATCTGTGGGCAGGCCCTGGGGCCTGCCTGCCCCTCTCCCAGCACCCTGGCACTCACCAATGTGGTGGGGGGCCTTCTCCAGCTCCTCGATCTGGATGTGCCTGGCACCTGCTGGGATCTGCACCAGTTTGAGAGCTCCTGCCACGGAGGATCCGGAAACGCCGTGAGCATGGTGAGCTGGTGGTCCCACCGCTCAGCATACCCCGTTCCCCCGCTGCCCTGCAGGTACCCAGGAACCTGTTTCCTCATCTGTAAAGCAGGCATGAGCTCTTCCCCACAGGGCTGAGAGGATCAAATGAGCTGCTGTAGCTAAAAATGCTCAAGGGGCTCTGTGTGTGTGTGCTGCTACGACTACCCACTTTCTTGACTCTCCTCTTCTCCCCTGATTTTCCCCTCCCCGTTTTCTTCTCACACTTAAGCCACTGCAGGGATTTAGATGAAGACCGAACATGGATGCCCTGTCCCCCATGGCCCTCCCAATCCGAGGCCTGGAAACAAACCTTCCTCAGAGCCACCAATGTCCCCTCAACAAGGACAGGTGAGGCAAAGCTGCAGCTCCCCAACAGGGAAGGAATCTCATTCATACTAAGGTGTAAAGGACTAATATCTGGCCCTTTCAACAGCGTGCTTGGCCAGACTGGAGGTGGGAAGGTAAGTCAAGGTACCAGGAGTTCAAAGCAGGAGGCACCATAGGTTTGGTTTGCTTTTTACTTTTTCTAAGTGAGCGAGGACAGAAGAAAAGAACATTCCCAGTTCAGTCTCAGCCACACTTTTAGACCTGTCTGAACCCTCACTCCCACCAACAGCCCCAGAGCCAGAGACGGCTGAGCTCGGATCACGACTCATTGCCTAGTGGGAAAATGCTTCTGAGCTCCTGGCCCCAAACACGGGCAGCGGATCGCCCAGAAAATGAGGTGACCTGGTGTAGCTTCTGACTCCCAGCTCTGGGCAGCCTGGGAAGGTCTGTCGACAGGCTCTGAGGCCCCTTCTCCCCACGGTGAACTGTGGCCCAGCTCCAGCAGGGAGGGCCCACCTGAGGGACAGCTCCGGCTCTGGGAACCCTGGCTGGGCCAGAACGCCAGGCACTCCCAGTCATCCCCTCAGCCCAGCCCACTCACCTGCTTGCTTGGAAGCCTTGCCCAGAGTCCCCTTCACAGTCCTGCAATGGGAGTTGTCGCCGCCGCAGACCCCGCACTTATCATCTGCCTTCATGGACCCCACCTCCTTGTCACAGCCGACAGGCTGAGGCCAAAGGTGGGGTCAGTGGGGTGAGGCACCCATGCCCCTATCACCACCCTGGGATCAGCAGCCCATGGCTCCCTCCCTGGTCCCCCACCCCCATCCAGGGCCCCAGACACGAGAGGACCCTGAACCAAGAGGCCTTCCTGGACGGGCTCTGCCACAAACTCGCATATGACATAGGAAAGGTTTAAAGCTGGCCCACTCCTCTCCTCTCAGATGGGGCTAAGTGATGACCCCTTTCCAACACCCCAGGGCTATGTGGAGGACCAAGGGGCGTCATGGAGGGACAGTGCGGCGGTGCTTATCTTCGCAGGGAGCAGAAGGGGCAGGCAGTGCAGCCCTCCAGTTCCCCGGGGCTGGCAGAGGGGGGTGGCCCGGAGTGGTGCACCTACCACACACTCGCCCCGGGCGCAGACGCTGTAGGGGTCCCGGTAGCTGCATCGCGTCCCATCGTGTACCACCTGGTTCATGAAGACCACGTCCCCTGTGTCCTCTGACCGGCAAATCAGCTCACACTTCTGGGCCTCTGTGGGGAGAGGACCATGCTGAGTCCTGCTCCGATCCCTACATACCCCTCACCAGTCACATGTGTGATGGTGTGTCTTAGCGTGAGGGGCTGCGTGAAAGGCAGGCCGAACTGTGTGTGGGTTTGCAAATGGAGCGGCAGTCAGGGAGGAAGGCCGTCCTTTCTAGTTCTAACAATTAAGTGTTCTTATCTCCGCTACTGATGTCCTATAAAGGGGGTTCCAGAGAACATACACACTCACTCACTGGTTTTCTTAGGAAAAGGGAGGTTGGGGCTTAGCTCACTTCCTGGGATTTGTCTAAAAGTCCTGGGAAAATCCAAAGTCCGGCTGCCCTGTCGGCCTCGCTACCCCTCACAGCCCTGCCCCCACCCCGTGCTGCTGTGACTTGTTTGGGTTCCAAATGGATCTGCAAGGCTTTCAAAACAAGCTGCTCCTTCAGCCAAATGTCTGAGGAACCCTCTGGCTCCTATCCTGGTCTCTGGGCTCCCAGCATACCTAGTGACATCTTGCCCCAGCATCAGGACTTGAGTCTGGAGTCACAACGCCCAGTATCTCTTTGGATTTCACACACGGGAGTCAGATTCCTGGGGGATCTGGGCCGGGGCCAAGGGGTTGGGGCTTCAATCATCCCAAAGACAAGCAGGACCCTGACCACCAGGTGTTAGGGCCACCATGGCAGCCAGCCCACAGTGGCAAGTAAGTGGTAAGCTCCACAGAGCCAGGGAAATCCAAGAAGACTCTCCCTGAAAGCATGTCCCAGAGAGCTTTGTGCACTGACTGGCAGGAAGACTCTTTTCTAAATGTGAGCAGAAGAGCTGATGGTCCCACCAGGGATACTCTGAAACCAGGGCTACAAAGACGTGACCAGGGCTTAGGAGAGGAAAAGCCGTTCTACGCGGCACTGTCGGAGGCAAGGGCTGTATGGGAGGGGTGAGCATCCATCCGGGGAAGGACCGCGGAGAGGACTGTAAAGGCCCTGCCGCCCGAGGGTCCTAAGGCACTGTGTACCCCAGCCCTCCACTGGCTTCTCTCTACCACTGCAAGAGCCATCACTGGAAATGCTCCACAGCAGATAGGCACTGGCTTGATCCCCTGTGTATGGGTCCCAAGACCCGTGTCTCTCCCAGAGAGCCTGGAGGGGGTCTGTATGAAGCTCCCATAGGCTCCCATCAGCCTGCCTTCCAAATCATTTTCATTAAGTGCTGAAATGGTAGCACCATGGCATGTGACAGGACCAAGCTTTTCATGTTGGTTCTGCAAAGCGCGGGGCAACGACACCTATACAGTGCCTTCCTGTACAGGTAAGAACATGTGTGAAAGGCGCCCACCCCAATAGCCAGCATGGCCTCACAGCACCTCTGGGTGAAGTGCCCTTGCTCAAGGCATGTTCCTTGCATCTCCAGAAAACAGTCATCCTAGGGACATACATCAGGGAAGGCTTAGATGAAGACAGTGAACCCCTGAGGTACACAATGCAAAGGCCTGCACAGACAATACGGCAAGCCTGCCAAATGCAATGCCCCTTTTTGTGCCCTCACTGTCCCTCCACCTTCACTGGTGGGCCCTGCTTGTCAAGACATGGACCTGTAGGGTAGGAGAAGGGGCAGGGCCCGCTCACCGTCGTCAGGCTCGTAGGGGATCCAGCTGTGCTTGGTGTTCCGATGGACATAGTAGGAGTTGCGCTTGGCACACTGCTGGGCCCGGAAGTCCTCGTAGGGCCCCGGGCACTCGTCGCTGTTGCAGACCTGGTACTGGAACATGGGCCCTGAGCACAGGCGGCCTCCATAGGCTGGGCTGGGACAGGCACAGGGAATCCCAGTGACTTTGCTGGCTGGGAAGGCTGGGGAGGGCCAGGCTTCCCACATGGTCACCAGGGACAGCTTTTCAGGGCAGCATAAACAGGGGCTCTACTAACATAAACTAGAGAGGGACCCCCAACTATGGGGGATGCTGAGCTCAGAGACTGCTGGATCCCTCTGGCTCCACCCTTCATGCATATGTCATGTATTCCAGTGTGTGTGTGTGTGTGTGTGTGTGTGTGTGTGTGTGTGCAGAGGAAGAGGAGGAAAAGCGGGAAAGAGGGGTGGGCAAGAGATGGGAATGACTAGCCCTCCCACCTGGGCTGGAAGACAAATCAGTCTCATTCATCTTCATACTCTATTCTTTCCCCTCTTACACAGGGCCTGACATACAGTAGGCACTCAATAAATGACTCAACTCTTCCTATTTGCATGTGCTTCCATTTAACATCATAAAAACTAAGGGGTGGTAGAGGAGACTTGGATTCGAAATCAGAAGATCTGATGAAATCTAACCACAAGTCCTGACTGTGTAATCTTAGATAAATCACTTAGTCTTGCTGTGGTTTAATTTTCCCTTTAAAGGAAGGGCCATAATACCTCTTATTTTACCTACTTCCTGGTGTGGCTGTGAATAATACATAATAAAAGGCCTTTTAAAGCAGCCTGTACTCTCCTCTCCATCAAATTCAGAGCATTAGGTAGGACTACAGGTCCTAAGTATCCAAGTGCAGGAGGCACTCTGCTCAGAGGTGCTGGGAGAATTACATGTGTTTATGCAGGAAAGTGCGTAGCATTCCACCTGGCACAGAGAGAGTGCTTAATGCGCTCTAATAATGATAACAGCAGCTGTCATTTATTCGTGCTTTCTCTGGGCTGGGCGTTGTGCTGGGAGTACACATATGATTTCATTTAAGCCTCACAAAATAAGAACACAGTGGATCTCAGTTAACTGGCACCCATGGATATTGGTAGATACTGGATAAATGTAAGTAGACTCTCCGTTAACCAGAACTCAAGCAACCAGCAAAATTTCTTGTTGGTTCTAGTGTAGGTATTACTGCAGGGAAGTTCAGTAAGTGGGAGCTTTGATCAAGGAGATAATCATCCATCATGCATGGAAGGTGGTTTATTCAGAGTGGGTACCAACGGCTTCTCTGACCCCGCCTGTCATACCGTAACGGGCGGAAGGCACAAAGCAGTTCATTTTGGCTCGTGTGTGTGAAAAGTCAGTACAACCATCTGACACAGGAACATAAGGTAGTGAGCTTCCCATCCCTGGAGGTAAACAACAAAGTATGAAGGACCGCTCCAGAGAATGCTAGAAGCGAGATGACCACTACTGAGGCACTGGGATGCTAGGACTCTACCATCCTGCAGTCCTCACTCTGTCTTTCAGGGCATGGGAGGGCAGGCACTGCCCCTTGGAGGTTCAGGACCCCTGGCCCGCAGGACCACACACTGGCCCCAGCCAGGCCCCACCTCTCATGAGGCCGTTCTAAGCAGACTGCTTCAGCCTGGGAGATGGAATCCATGCAGAGCTGGTGCTCACAAGTCCCAAGACCATGGGAGGGGTCCCCAAAGAAGAGACAGAAAGGGAGAAATAGAATGCTCCCCTGTCCCGAATGCTGAAAGTTGGGTAGGAGGATGAAAGGGGGGATTTGATATTAGAAAAAGCTAAGTTAAGAAAAATTAAAGAAATGTTTGCTTCACGTAGTAGAAAACAAATTTGGGGAACTTACTCTTCCAAGACATGGCTACTAAGCAAGTTCCATCAGTATTTTCTCAAAGATTAGCCAGATCAGGGTCACAGGAAGGCTTGTTAAGCTGGTAGAATCTGGGCTCCCCAGAGTCTCTGGGAAAACTTCTGCACACAAGTTTGCAAATCACGGGTCCAAACCCAGTCTTGGATGTCAGGCCCAAAGGGAGATAGATGTGAGACCCACGTGGGAATGGCCCGCATTGCCCCTCAGAATTTTGGGTCCTCAGCCATTAGAATACGAACCACCTGCCCTGCAGGGGTCCTTCTGTCTTGTGCTCTGCCCCCCAGTGTCTCCCGCTTCAATCACTTGAGGCCTAAGGAGAGCGGTCCCCTGCCCTGCTCACCCCAGCCAAGCATACTCACAGGGGATTGTCACAGTTTCGGCTCCGGGATCGCACCCCGCCCCCACAGGACCGTGAACATGACCCGAAGTTGGTCCAGGAGCTCCATCCTCCATCCTGACCATAAGTCTGCTCCGGTGACTTCCAAATGCAGTGACCTTTGAAGCACCACTGGGATGGAGCAGAGAACATGAGGTCACCCTGAGACCGGTGCTGCCTATCCTGGCATGGAGGGGACCCAACAGGCACACAACACAGCTGGTGGGCACCAGAGACAAACCCAAAGAAAGGGACATTAAGAGCACAAGCCTCGGGTTACACAGAATCCCACCCTTGCCATGAGGTGACCTTCAGGGAAGAGCTCCCCTCTCTGAGCCTATTCCTCAGCTGTACAGCGTGGTGACAACACGGGGCTGCTATGAGCAGTCAGTGAGATAATGCCTGGCACACACAGCCCTCCGGAAATGGCAGACAGTGTTATCAATAACGGTGCTAATGGTATAATTATCTGTCGGCCACCGCAGGAGAAATAAAGGGCTGACCGAGGAGAGAAGACACAATCTTCCCATGTTATCTAGAGTCGATCTTGACTCTGCACCTTGAAATTACCACCTAGGGGCCACAAGCAGATGTGTTTGTGGGAGGCAAGCCCGCCCATGGGGAGGCCTGTTCATGCATCAAGTCTGAGTGGCCCGGGTTGGAATCCTAGCTCAGTCATTACTATTGTGTGTGGCTTTGGCATAACTTCATTTTGCTGAGCCTCAGTTTATTCACCTGTTAAATGGGACTGTTCCAAGAACTGAAGGTAATAATACCTACAAAGGCCTTAGCACAGGGCCAGGCACACAGGAGATTACCTCCCTTCTTTTTCCTGTAGGGCAACAGGATAGAAATACAACATAGTTCTCCAGGTCTTTTTCAAGTGATAACACAGTGATTCTCAGCTTTGGGGTCACTTGAGGGGCTTTTAGAACTCCAGATGCCTTGGTTTCATCCCAGACCAACTGAGTCAGAATCTCAGGGGAAGGGATTTTTTAAAGAAATTGTAATGAGATATATACTTTATATACCATAAAATTCACTTATTTCAAGTATATAATTCAATGATTTTTTTTTTCATAAATTTATAGCATCGTGCAACCATCAACACGATTCAATTTTAGAACATTTCCATCATCCCAAAGAGACAGCTCGTCCCCATATGCAGTCACTCCCTGTCCTGGGGGTGGGGACTTTTCAAGCTCCCCAGATGGTGCCAATATGCAGCCCAAATTGCGAGCCACTGATAAACTGTTACGTGAAATTGTGACAGGGGAGGGCCTGAACCTTTGATGCCATGTGGGACAGGCACATTCAGTCCTCAGAATCATAGCCCACCAGGCTTGCAGGCCAGTGGGCCTATTCAAGCCCCATCCACCTGTGAAGGGACAGACTGCTCACAGCTGTGAGTAGGAGGAGCCTGGTGAGGGCAGAGGACAGGCTGGTGGGGCAGGTCCCCTGAGGCGGGCTCCCAGCTGAGGCTGAGTAATCATCCCACCTCCCTTAACACCCTGCTTCTTCTGAGCTCTCTCATTTGCTTTGACATGGCTCAGTAACTTCAGAACCACCTGAGGGTCTGCTCAGGGGTCCGCAGGGCCAGAGAAGTTCAATGAACAGGCCAAGGTCACCACACAGTGATCCAAGCAGGGCCAGCAATAGAACAGAGATGGGTTTCAGACTCCAGCTCAGGGCTGTCACACCTGACCACAAGTTCCTCCTGACAAAGGAAGCCCTGGCCCCCACACATACATGAGGGAGCACACGCACACCAAGGAAATACATGAGAGGTCAAGTTTGCGGGAGAAACAGCATGTGGGGGAGCAGTAGGCAGGACACCTGGAGTTCTCCCTTCACCCCTTCTCTGCTAATCACACCCTGTGTCACCTCAACAAGTTTCTTAGCCTGCCTGGGCCTCGTTCTCCTCATTTCTGCCGGATGGGCTATGAGGTAATGGCGAACTCTGCAAACTGGAGAAGCAAGGCTATGGTGTGGGAAAGGAGAGGTGTGAAGGTGTGCAGCTCCTGTGAGGCCTCCAAGCACATGGGGCTCTCACCCACCCCCCCACACACACATTCATTGTACACTTGGTGGGGAGGCAGGGGTTTCCCTGCGACCTATACCCCAGGAGGGTCTCTCCTGCTGCAGACCCCAGTCCCGCAGGTACCTTGCCTGGTGCACACTCGGTCCCATCCAGTGGGGGGCCCTTCTTGGTCTTGCAGAAGTATGGGTTGTCGGGGTGGCTGCACCACAGCTGCTTGCAGGGCTCAGAAGTCGTGAACTGCGTGACAAGGGGAGCGGGGTCACTGGGCTGGACTGGCTCTCCAGCTCTGACAAAGTGTCCAGGGGGCAAAGAGCAGTGACAGGCAGAGCCCCACACACTGTCAGGGAGGCAGAAGGGGCCCACCCAGCAGAGTCACACACACCCTCAAGCTTGACCCTACCCCAAGTGCCTCTCTCCCTGCCTTTGCAGAAGTAACTTTGTCACTGCACGGTGACTAGGATTTGAGACTCTATGGAGGCTGGGACCACCGATGCCCCGAGCCCTGTCCATGTCAGCGGGTATCAAGGGGGCTCCTCGTCCAGCCCAGACCCTGCAGCACCCAGACAAGGTCAGGACCCCCATTTCCCTCCCAGACAAGCCAGAGGTTGGTAACTTTATGCTTCAGATTGTGCAGGAAAGCCCTAATTTCCTTTCCTCTCCTATCATCCCCTGGCATCCAGACACCTGTCCGAATAAATACAGCATTTGGACATTGAAATCCCACATCCCAGGCTGTTTCTCCACCCCTACAGCAGAGACCACGTATCCCATGGTTGCCTGGGCAGTGGGGAAGGTGACCGTTCACAGGGCCTCCTCCTGGTCCTGCAGAGCTGAGGAAGGTGCTATATTCCTGAATGAGGGGTTTGAAGTCACCGACGCCTGCTCCTTCAGAAAGCCCCCTGCCCTCTTCTCTGAGCCTCTGCCTGGGCCCTGGTTAGCAGCTCTTCCCATCCTTCCCAGGGCTAAAACATTCTCCAGCCACTGCATGGACCTGCCCCACAGGTGGAACTGTGCGGGACAGGTATGCAGGTGACGGTGACAGGGCCTGTGTGCTGGTCACCCTGCATCCCCATCCCCCTGATGGCACCGAGCCTGTGGGCCCATCTCCAGCCCACCAGCCCACCTGGGTAGAAGGTACTCTGTGAATGACCAGCCTGGGTCACAGAAACACATGGTCCTGGCGGCCCGGCTGGCAGAGGCCAGCGGGAACTCACCGCAGAGCAGGTGTGGTACCCAGTGCCGAAGTCGAAGCGGCACTGCTCATCCATCGAGTAGTCGATGCCGGGCAGCTCTGGGGGCTGCGGCCAGGTGGGCGCAAAGGGGTCATCGAGGAGGCAGTCATAGGAGCTGCCAGTGGAGACAAGGAGGTGAGCAGGCTGAGGCTGGGATTCCCAAGGTGTAATGAGCGGAAGGCCTGCAGGAATCCACCCCACTGCTCCAGTGCTGTCTTTCAGAGAGGGTTCTGCCCTGAGCCCCCTCTCCAACAGGACCTCGCATCTGCCAGGGGCTGTGTCTGGGGCACTCCAGGGCTGTGGTGAGGATCTCAGCTTGGAACCATCTTATGGGACCAGTTCTACCCAAGTTAGAGGGACACGCTGTGGCCAAGATGAAGGGTCAGTGCATGGACCATCTGAGGGCTCACTGCACTTAGGGTAGAAGAAAAGTCAGCCTGCCATGCAGGACGCAGGATGCTGGGCCCTGACCAGCTGTCATGTGACATTAGTGACAGTATCTCTGCCTGCACCTGCCCCATCCAAATCCACTCTGCACCCACTCTCAGCATTGTGGTCCCCAGTCTAAGACTTGTCCTGGGTCTCCAGGGACATGGAGGCCCCATTTCTAACCAGAAAGCTTGGAATTGAGGATGTGTCAGCAGCGGGATGGTGCTGAGAGGGGAGATGACTTGGGGGAGATGGAGTGGCAGGCCACATGCTCCCCCATCCTGAGACCTACGGGGACCTACGGGAGGTAGCGGCTGAGCTCCAGCTTGCTGCAACGGGACCAGTGGAAGCGATGGAAGGCAGCCTGCACCAGAGGTGCCATGACGCTGCCCAAGCTCGTCTCATCTGCACAGCTGTTCCCCTGGCCATCATGCTCCATGCCGAGCCTAGAGGGTGGGGGAAGGACAGAGCAGAGCCCTGAGTCACGCCCAGGGGGCCCACCCCTGGGCAGACAGGTAGGTGGGCCAGCAATGGGAGACCCTACCCTGGCCATGCTTCTGCCTGCTTCCTAGCCACAGTTTCCCCACCAGCACTGTGGAGGACCACCCCTCTGGATGAAAGCTGAGGCCCGACCCTGACCCTCATTAAAGCCAGAACCATTCTGCCCTGAAAGACTTTGACTCTGCTGTTCTCTATTCCCAGACACCCTGCTGCCTCCTCAAACCGCACTCACACCCTCACAGCTTCCAAGGCCAGCTCAAGCCCCACTTCTGCCCCCTGGCACCCTCCCTGGCCATCTGGGCCATGGGCTGACCTCCCACAGCAGGAACCACCTCTACCACCATGAACAACTCGCATGCCACAAGCTGTCTCCCCACCAGATTCAAGGCCTTCCAGTGTGAGGCCAGGTCTCATTCGTTTCAGTTCCACCTCATGTGCTGAGCCAGCCTCCCAAGCTTCTCCAAGAACCCGCAGGACTTGGCACAGAGCTTTGCATGTGGTATGCACTTACCATAGTGATAGTTTAAATTTTAAAGTTTGCTCTTTACACTTAATATTGAATGCCAAAGCCCAAAGGTTCTCAATGCTTAAGTACTTCCAGGTGGCTGCATTTGACCTTGACCACTAGACAGACACATGGGCCTCTAAGCTTGACCTTGTCTCTCCCCAGAGAAGGGCCTCTGCTCAAGTGAAGAGTGGACATCCCACACCACCCCCACAAACAGGAAGGCAGACTTCTGACTCTGAGTAGGGAGGGACTTGAAGGTGAAGGGCGAGAAGGGCAGGAAGGGCAGGAAGAAACCTCAGTGGTGGCCCTGCTTTCAGCCTCCATGTTGCAGATGAGGAAGCCAAGGCCCAGAGAGGACATGTCACCTGCTCAGTGAGGGGCAGAGCTCAGATGAAATCCACATGGACCTTTGTGCTGACAGGGCTGATGTGAATAGGGGCACAGAGATCGTGGGTGGCAGAATCATCCCCTGGGCCTGCTCACTACTCTCCTTCCCGTGTCCCTCAGACTACAGGGAATTTGGTGTGGGGGCTGGAAAGTATGTCCCTTAGCTCTGCCGCCATGGACAGACAAGGCCTAGGCATGTGTGCATCACCATCTGACACATAGGATAGATAGAGGCTTATTGGTTTTCTCCCAACATGTAGCTTCTTGTGTGTTTCTCTGTCTTGTTCTCCACTGAGGCCCATTCTAGACCTGGGCCTGGCACACAGTAGGTGCTCAAGAAGTATGGGTTGAATGAATGAATAAGTAAGCTCTAAACAAAATCTAGGCCCGAAGATCAAGCAAGCCAGCCACCAGCCTGGCCATCAGCCTGAGTCTAAGTGCGCCTATTGGCGATGGGCGTGGGCCAGTGCCCAGTGCGTGCTGAGAAGGTCCTTGAGGTGTGGGTAGGATGAAAGGGTAGAGACCACCCAGACAGCCAACCAGTGCCATTGATGGGACACTGCCGTTGACCTGCTGAAAAGCAGGGCCTCATTTGGTCCCCTTTGGCCCTGGGATTTGGAGGCTGAGCCCAAAGCAGGCTTAGAACTATGTCTGGGCCCCTGGGCTCCCTGTCTGTCAGGGCAGAGCCTCACCACTTGGGCAGCTCCTCTGGCATCTCCCAAGACACAGGGACTGGAGTCTGATTTGGGGCAAAACCTCCCACACCCACAGACCTCCACAGAGCTCACGGCACAGCCCACCCTCATGGTGCCACTTACACGTGACCAGTCTCATGGGCCACCACGAAGGCTGAGGAGAAACCGTCCTCATGGTTGAGGGCACAACTTCTCAGCGGATGGCACATGCCAGTGACAGGCGCATACCCTGTTGGAAGAGGGAGAGAAGTCATGATAGGACACAATGAGGTCTGTGCCCAGCAGCCCCACAGGGACACCCTGGCCTGGTCACTGCTGGAGGATCCCTAGAGAAGAAGGATCTTTGCAATGTCCCTCCTGTAGAAGAGCAATCTGGGTCAGGCTGCCCCACATCCTAAACCTGTACAGCCTCTCTCTTGGCCTGTAGCTTCCCTGCACCTGTCAGCCCCTCCTCTAAACCAGGCAGTAGGGTTTCCAGACCCCGAGCCTGCACACCCCTCACTTCCAGCCAGCCGGTCAGTTGTTCAGTCAACAAATAAACTTTTTTCTTTTTATATGGAGGCAGGGGTGGCACTGTGTTAGATACTATAGGGAAAACAGAGGAATCAGGCACAAACCCTCAACCCCTTGCTGCCATATGCCCACACATAAAGGAAGACTTGGGGTTAGGAGGTTAGCTTAGGTGTGGCCTGCAGGGCCAGAGTTCAAGGAGCACAGAGGGGAGTGTGGAATGATTTGGAAGAAGAGAATGATTTCAATTGAAGAGGTTGAAAGGGACCAGGGAATGACGCACAGCAGGCATAGAGCTGGGCCTGGATGACAGGTAAATCTCCAGAGGTGAGGGAGAGGGCACATGGAGAGAACATGGGTGAAAGTGTAGACACGGCCGTGCAAGCCTTGAGGAGTCATGGACAGTGCAGCAGGGCTGGCACGGACCAGCCACAGCCAGGCCAACATTTGCTAAGCAGCTTTGCAGTGAGGCCTGTGCTTTTAGCGGCCTGCTTCCAAGCCTGCCCAAAGCTCAGTTGTGAGCTGGGGGGATAGACTGGGCCGGGAGGCCTTCAAGGAGGGAGTGTCAGGAGAGTGCTCCCTGCCTGCAGCAGGCCAGACAGCTAGCCCTGGCTCCAGGACTGCTAAAGTGATCTTTTCTTTGAGATGGTTTGTGGGGGATAATGAGAGGCCTCTATGGAAAGGAGGTTCCAGCAGCCTCCATTGTCCTGGAGATCTGAGATAGGCTCTATAAGGGGTGCAAGCACACACATGTATGTGTGTGTCTGTATATGTGTACATATCAGTATGTGTAGCATGTGTGTGTGAGTATACACATGGGGCAGTGTCTGTACGTGCATGTGTACATGTGTGCATGTGCATGTGTATGCATGTGTCTGTGTATACATGTGCATCTCTGTATGTGCCTATACATGTATATATATGTATCCACATGTGTGTGTACAAGCCCACATTTGGGGTTTCAGGGGCCCTTTGGGTAGAGGCCTAGCTGGCTGACTCACTTCCAGGATCAAACCAGAAAAAACTAGAATGCCCTCAACTCAGAGCCTGGAGATCCAGTCTGTTTCAGATCTGTCTCATCTCTGCTGAGGGACATGGGCAAGCCTCTTCATCCTCTGTGCCTCAGTTTCTCCATATGTAAAAATGAGGTTGGTCCAAGTGCCATGTGTTTGTGGAGCACATACAGTTATACTCTATCACAGGCATTTCATGTATCCACTAGGCCCTTTGAGCAGCACTGGAATGAAGAAAGGGAAAATACTATTATTTTCCCCATTTAATAGTTGGGAGAACCCAGGGAAATGAAATGAGCTTGGACCACTGGGCTAGAAAAGCCTGGAGCTGTGGGTAGAACATAGATTTCCTTTCCAAAGTCCACACGAGCCCCGCATGAATACGGTGTGGGACAAAGCACCCTGAAGATCACTTAGGATCTTCAAGCCACTGGGCTCTGGGACAGCAAGCACAGAGCCACCTGCAGGCTCAACCAAGACAGCAGGGACCAGAGTGTGGACTCTTCCTTCACTTCTCCTGATCCCCAAGAAACCTTTGCAAAGCCCTCCCACCCGTCCATCCAGGTCTTGTCTCCGAAGTCCCATGGACCTCCTTGCTAACAGGGAGCCTGGTCCCTCCAGCCTCCCTGGGGTGGCCCCAGAGTGAACCCAGCCCCAAGCCTCAGTCTTTGCCCTGCAGCTGCACATCTGGCCATGGTAAATACAGTACCTTGCATACCTGAGGGCCCAAAGTCCTGCCGGGTCAGGAAGACCACGTGGTCATGGTGCTCTGCGTGGCTGGGGTCCTGGCGCTGCTGAGAGTGCGCCCAGCGACACACCTGCTCCAGGCTGCGAGAGGGGTTCCCACGCTCAATCAGGCTCAGGGACTGCGGGGCCGGAGAGCATCAACAGCGGAGAGGTCGGTTGGAGCCCCCAGACCACAGGAGACACGGGGTGCTCCCCTCCCACTGGCAGAGAACATGAGGCCCAGGGGACTGCAGTGCCTGTCCCAAGGTCACCAGCTATCCCAAGGTCACTGATTCCAGCTGCTGCTGGCACATAGCTTTTCCATTTTCTGGAATGTTCACATGCCAAGTCCTGTGCAGGAACACCTGTCTGCTGAGAACTCAACACACGTTGTCTCTAATCTCTCAACTAACCCACAGGACAGGTGTGGTTCTGAGCATTTCCTCCATATATATGTTTTTCATCTTATTTAGCTTCACACTAGAGCTTGGAGCAAAGTTCTGTTGCTCCTCTCCTCCTGGGGAGAGGAGGTGCCTGGTCTGAGATGGCAGAGCCCAGGGCCGCAGGGCCCAGCCACAGGTGGGCTTGTGTTGGTCACTGCCCCTCTCCAAGCCCCACTTTTCCATCGCTTCCTGCGGAGAAGGACCTCCAGCAGTAAGGATTCAGCATCGCCCGTGTTTCAGAATGGTGAGAACCTGCAAGTCCCCACTTTTCACCCCCAAAGTCCTCTGCCACTGAAACCTCCATTCTAATGCTCTCAGGGTTCTGATTCTGGACACAAAACGTCCCCATGCTGTCCCACTCCCTCACACCACAGCCGGCTCCGACGCGCTGGCCCCACGCCCGTTTCCCCACCCCCAAATCCTGCCTGTTGACAGGTAGTTTACCTGTCGGTAGCCAACCATGATCAAACGAACGAGGGCGATGTTGATGAGGGTCCCCAGGGACTCGTCGTGGTAAATCTCATCTACCTGCAAGGAGGGACGAGCATGCAGTGTTAGCGGAGGCAAATGTTCGTGAAAGGCCTGCAGTGCAACGGGTGCCGGGCCTGGTGCCTGACACACGTTACTCCATTTCATCCTCGCCTTGGCCTTATTGGGCAGGCATTCTTATCCCTACTTTACAGATGAAGAAACTGAGGCAGAGAGAGGTGCAAAATGACCTGGTCAAGGTAGGCAGACCAGATGTGCCATTTAAAAAGGGTCAGGGTGAACTTATTATGCATCAAGTTGACAATGCACTGTGGAATTGTATGCCTGAAACCTATGTAATCCTTGCTAACAGATGTCACCCCAATAAGTCTAACAATAAAAATGAATTAAAAAAAAAAAAAAAAAGGGTCAGTAAGCAAGAGTACCGTCCTGTTTCAAACAGCACGTCTGGTCAGCCCCGTCTCACTGGGCTAAAGTCAAGGCGTCCATGGGCTGGCCACACATACCATTTGAAACAGGACAGTACCGTTGTTTTCTGTCCCATGTCCAACAGCATGCCCGGTCAGCCTGGACCAAGGCCACGCAGCTAACGAGACCGCCTAACTCCAACCCTGCGCTCTCTCCACGACCGCAAGCTGTGAGGGACCTGCTCTCACACTCAGCCACTCTGATTAAGGCTCTCATCTTTCCACACATCTGAGGAGCCCTTCCGGAGATGTCACCTAGGTCAGGTCACTCCTCACATCTTCGTGTACCTTTCCAATCACCACTGGAATCATCTGTGTGCCCTGTAGCACCCGGGCTCTCCTCCAGGGCAGGTCCGAGGGCTGTGCTCTAGCACCTTGGACGAGCAGCATCACCATTGCCTGGGAGCTCGTTAGAAATGCAGAGTCTCAGGCCTACCTCCCACGTCAGAGTCTGCATTTGAACGTGATCCCCAGTGCTTCTCAGGCATGGCGAAGGGGGTGCTCTCTGTGCCGTGAGCCCCATCAGCCTTCCCATCCACCTCCTCCCCTGGCCTCAGTCGCCCTCTTGAAGATTCTCTGAGCACATCTGCTGTATTCCTTGGGACAGATGGCGTCCAGTCTCTTGGGAACTTCTCTCCAAGCTCACGTCAGTCAAAGAGAAAGTCTTACAGGCAGCAGGAGAGAAGACAGACGACTCCCCAGGAAGGACCAGTGGGTTGGGAGTAGGCTTCCACAGTAACAAGGGGAAACATGGGAGTAGCACCGTCCGACGCCAAGATAAAGAAATCCTGGATCCAGCAAACCATCTCTTAAGAACCACGATGAAATGAAGGCATTATCAAATAAACAGAAACCGAGACATTTGCCCGGACCCCACTGCAGGAAGGAAGATGGAAAATTACCTGCAAAAGGCGGCTAAGGCCTCAGAACCCAAGAACAGTGCTGAGGCTGTTACAGAAGTGAGGCTCAGCAACGGTCTTTTCACATTCTAAGTAACGATAACAGTAATGAAGCAGTCCTGCTTTACTCCCTTATTTTCCATTTTAAAAAGTGTGGGGTTGGCCCTGCCATTCCAAGTCCCCTGGTCCAGTCTACCTCTGGGGCCCTGCTACACAGCCCTCTCAGCCCCAGCCCTCGAGCAGAGACCTCAGGGCTTTGCTTGGGCTGAAGGTGCCCTGAGGCTTTGCACGGACCAGGGAGGGGGCTGGTCAGGGCTGCGCTGTGCAGCCGGAACTGCAGAGACTGCCTGGCACCCACAAGCCGGTGTGGGAGCCACAGCCAAGGAGTGTGGCTACCCGAGAGGCTCAGACCCCAGCCCTCTGGAACACACACACAGGCAGCACCCTGACAGGCTCCAGTCTGTCTATGCACCTAAGGCCTGGCTCCGTCAGCCTCTGCCCTCCACGGCTGCTTCCCAAATGCCAGAAGTGAGGCCAGTGAGGTAGCTCAGGGGGAACAGGAATGGCTTTCTGTGGCAGTAGGCACAAGCATGACAGATGCAAGACACACCCACAGAGCAGAAAGAATAGTGGGTCTGGTCTCCCTGTTGTTGCGCCTCAGCCAACTTCAAGGTTGTCTGCCAAGGCCCCTAGGTTAGGCTTTGGCATCACATGTTGGCCTGAGATGGTGACTAGCGTGTACCAGAAAAACAAGCAAAGGTCAGAACTCTCTCTGGCCAAGGGGAGCCGAAACAGGAGAAAGACGTGGATGGCTAGACAGCACTGGAGTAGGAGGGTCAAGCTGAACACCTACTGAGCACCTACTATGTGCCAGGCTTTGCTGTGCTGAGGGCTTTGCGTACAATCTCCCAGCAACGTTATGAAGAGAGGAATTATTCCCTTTCATAAGTGAGAAATTCAAGGCTCAGAGAGGTTAAGGAATTTGCCCAAGGACACCCAGTTAGAAAGTGGAGGGTCAGGAATTAAATTCAGATGTCTGTGCCTCAGCTGCTCTCCAGAACCAACTTCTGTGGCAGGCTGGCTAGGGTGGGCTTTCTCTGGTCTGGGAGAGAAGGAATCTACAACCCAGGAGGAAGGCAGGCCTTCAGGCACCTGGTCACCTGAGCCCATAAGCCAGGCTCAGCTGAGCATGGCCTCAGCGGGCAGCAGACAGAAACTGAGCTCCTGGGGGCCCGGGGTTTGCCAGGCAGCCCTCACTGCGGAAACCTGGTCTCCATCAGCACACTTGTGTCCTTCAATCCATACTTCCCCATCCTTACTTCAGGAAAGGCCGCCCCACGCCCTTGTTAGGGTGGGAATATGGAAAGCAGCCTCGCCCTGAAATGTGGGGAGCGAGGCCCCCGGGGAGCCCACGGAAGGGCAGCTGGCAGCCTTCCCTTTTGGACCCAGCTAAGACGGGCTTTCTCCTTGGTGGGGCAAGGGCAGGGGAACCAGCAGAGAATGGCACTGGGCCAACCCCAAGTTACCTCACCCCCAAGGGAACATTGTACCTGAGGAGCTACAGATGTCCACCTACTGCTGGGCAGCCAGGTTCAGGCGGGTCTCAGACAGGGAGATGCAGCACTGGGAAGGCAGGACCCTGAGGTCTTAAGTCCACCCTTTGCTCTGACAGGACAGGGAACTAGCTGTTACCACAGGGTTGGCACAGCCCACATCTGCCTGCATCACCCTACCAAACCCTCCCAACCGCCTGCCCAGAAGGAAGTACTGCCCCTTTTTTTCTTTTTAATTAATTAACTTGCAAGTTCAGAATAGCTTTAGAGTTCCAGGAAAGCTGCAAGGCTAGTACAGAGGGTCCCCGCGTGCACTGCACCCAGTTTCCCCTGCCATTACCATGGTGCATTGGTCACAACTCAAAAACCAATACTGACACATTATTATGAACTAAAGCCCACATTTCATTCAGGTTTCCCTCGTCTTCCCCTAATGTCCCTTTTCTTGCTCCAGATCCCATTCAGGACACCTTTAGTGATCTTATCTCTTTAGACTGCTCCAGATTGTTTCTCCTTTCTAATGTTTCTGACTTTTCCCAGGGTTTGATGACCTAACTGGTTTCAAGGAATACTGGTTAGGTATTTTATAGACTGTCCTTCAATTTGTGTATGTCTGGTGTTTGGTTTGGGGGAAGAAAATGACGGAGGTGAAGCGCCATCCCCATCACATCATGTCAGGGGTGCATGCTACCCACATCACTGACCCCTGATGATGGTGGCCTCGATCACCTGCTGAGACAGTGTCGGAAGTTACTGTCTCCCAGGCCCTCCTTCCCTACACTCCAGGAGTGGGGAGTTGGAATCTACCTCCTGGAAGGCAGAGCATCCCCATCAATTATTTGGAATTCTGCACAGGAGATACATTCCTTCTCCTCCATCTATTTATTTATTCATTCATTTATCTATCAGTTTGGACTCATGAATATATATTTTACACTCTGGGTTATAATTCAATGCTTTGTTATTTATTTTGTTGTTCAAATTGACCCAGCTTTGGCCATTGGGAGCTCTTTCAGTTAGTTGGCTGTGTCCCTTTAACACACCCCATCATTTGGGGTTTGGGGTTTTTGGGTTTGTGAGCATTTCCTTACTTTCTGGCACTACAAGATGCTCATCTAGGGCATGCCCCGCCCCAGTTCTAGAGTCAGCCATCCCTCCAAGGAGCTCCAAGGGGCACAGTCTGTGATCTCTATTCCCATGGTGAGAAAAGTGGCTCAAAGTATGGAGGAGCTACCTAAGGACAGCAGCCACAGTGAGAGTTCAAGCCCAGCCTCTGGTCATGTGCCTCCTTTGGTCACTCACTGCCTCCAAACCTGGACATGATGGGGGCAGCACTGTTTAAAGGCAGGGGAATGGCCACAGTGACTTTTCCTGCCCTTTTTCAGTCCTAGGTCCTGGGACCAGCCCTTCTATCTCCCCAGTCCTGACACTTCTGACAACAGAAGTCCCAATGCTCCAACCCTCCAGGTACCTGAGACACATACTGCATTTCATGAGTCTAAGATGCTTCCCCTGTCATCCAGGTGGCAGTTATAGTGGTGAGAGGAGGGCACTGAATCTCTTGACTTCTTTCTCAGCCATTCCCGCCCTGCAAGTTCATGATCATGGCCCTGTATTTCAAAGGGCTGGTGTGGGCTACCGGCAAGCACTTAAAGCTGCCTTCTAACCAGCACACCTCTTCAAGGTGTGGCTGTCTCCCGGGCTCCCTGGAGGCTGCGGGCTGGCCTGGGCAGTTCTCCTGGGACCCAGCCACTTGGCCCAACTCACCCCCAGGCTGTTTGTGCAGGGTGGTTCCAGAGTGCACAGGGACAGACCTCCCAGTCCAACACAGTGCCTTTCACAAGGCCACAGTGCCCAGCGTTTATCCCTCACGACCTGTTTCCAGAAGGCAGCAGGCTCACGGCCCCAGATCGGCCTGCCTATGCACGAAGAGAGGCAGCGTGGAGGCCTGGCAGCACTTGAGCTCTGCCGTGTAATGTCGCCCCCACCCGCCTAGCCCAACTCTCCTTCTGTGAGTGTGGGCACACAAACCTCCAAGAGGCCTAAGGATAGAAGGTGAGCAAATGACAATCAACGGCATCTGTTAGTTTAGAACTTCCATTTCCCACTTTGGGAGCTGAGGCACGGCCCCTTAGATCACCCCAGGAATAGAATTTTAGAGAGTCGGACCAAAATGTCTAGTGAGATGCTGGGTACAAAATGCTTTGTGAACTGTAAGTCTCTCTTCACACATTATCACTATGTCTCTCCTGTCAGAAATCCCAGCATGTGTCATTTTGTGTTTAGACATTGTTCTCTGCCCATTGGGCTTGCTCTGCAAATGCAAATACCTGTGTCTGGCAACTGAAGCTAATACCGTAGGGCAGGGTTCTCAACCTGGCCACAAGGGTCCCTGTTGATAAATATAGTGGGGGCCAATCTGTGCCCTGTAGGATGTTTAGCAAAATCCCTGGCCTCCCCGCTTCCCCTTGCCAACCCCAGATACCAGTAACACCCATCCTCTCCAGCTGTGATAACCAAAAAATATCTCCAAACCTTCCCAAATGTCCCCTGGGGGGCAGAACCACTGCCTTAAAGTAAGTGAATTTTTGCTTTTAGTTTTGGGGGTCTCTGAATACCATAAAAGCAGCCCAGAGCTTTCTAGGGACAAACAAAAGAGAAAGGACCAAAAAGAATGGGGGAAGAGGCGGATGCACCCGCCACTGAGCAGGGAGGATGAGCTCACATGCCCCGAAGGAAAAGGTCGGGCGCAGCAACACTCCCTGTCAGCAGGAAAGCAGTTTCTATGCTCTTCCAAGCAGCTTTTATGAAGAACATTTAACACATGTTCTGTGCCAACAGAATGCCACCCACCCAGGCTGAGGCCTCCGAGACCCTGGTCTAAGAGCCTCCGCGTCTAGAAGGGGTGCAAAGCTTTCCCCAGCAGGGCATCTGAGAGGCCGCAGCGCTTGGAAAGAGGCCCTGAGGTGGGTCAGAGCTGGTAGGAGCCTGCAGAGGCAGCAGCCAATGTCACCCTGACGACAGCCTGAATGGGTGGGGTGGGGAGCAGGGTGGGCAGGGAGCCCACCACCCAGACGCACGGCTGCCAAGAGGGGTCCAGCTGCAGACCGGCGCCGTGAGGCATGGTGAAAGGGCCTCTTTGTCTCCGCTCACCCTCTCTCTGCTCCCATTCCCGGCCCTGGGAGGAAGTCCTCGCCCCAGAGATTTGGGCCTCACCCCCAGGCAAGCAGGAGGTCCCTGACAATGGCTAATTATTGTCACGCCCCCAGCAGAAGGCCGGGCCACAGAGGGGGTGAAGGGTGTGAAACTGCAGGCCCTGACCCTGCTGTAGAGACCCATCTCAGGAAGAGGCGCCTCTGTTAAGGGGCAGCACTCTCCCACCTCCCAGGCCCAGGGACCTCCTTCTCCCACATCCCCAGAGGTACCTGCCCCAAGTTCTGTTGCAGCTGTGGAGGGTTGGGGGGAGGCAGACAAACTTTGGAATCAGACAGATCTGGGTTTGAATCCTGACTCCGCCACTTACTGGTGTAGATTCTGAGCAAATTGCTTGTCTTCTCAGGGCCACATAGGCCCAAGAAATGTCGTGCACATAAGGCCACAGTGAGGACTGAGGAGCCTGTCTGTGGAGTTCTCAGCCCTGTGCCTGACATGCGGTAGGTACTGGAATGACACTGTGATGTTTGCGATATCCAAGACTGCTCGAGAGTCCCTGCTTCCTGGGTCTCTGCCTGCTCATCAGCTGGCTTCCGGTGTCCATCCTCCTCCCGCAAATCCACCTGGGGTGCCACCCTCCGGCACAGTTCTTCAAACATTTTGTCCACACAAGGGCCCATGTTACTGCCTGACGGACCATCCTGCCATAGCGAAGTCCCTGAGATTTCTCTGCAGGCCTCCATCGCCCCCTGCACACCCCACGCACTTCCCATTCCCACTTCCACAAGACCACCCTGCTGCCCCCCATCACCACCGCCCCCCCCCGCCTGCTCTTCACCTTGACACGTGCCCCCTCCCAAGGCCGGCTCATCTGCAGTGCACACCAGGAAGCCCTCCCCTCTCTCCCAGGCCACAGGGTCAGCTCTGCTATCAGTGATTCCCAAATTATTCCAGGAGACTGAGGCTGGTTTTTGCAGCCAGGCCAAAACTTCTAGAACTGGAGTCTGTCCGTCATACTAGGCACACAGCACAACCTCACTAAGTGCGGAACACAACTGTCCTTATATGTTTCAAAGCTCTCAAATTGTTCCCTAGTCCTGAGATTTGAAGAAGCCTTAAGGAAAGTAACCCAGCACAGAGAAAGACAAGTCCACCCAGGGCCCAGCAGCCTGTGAGGGAGCGGAAAGGAAGGAGTGCTTGCCCACCATCTGGAGCTGCATGAATATTTATAGCACATGCCAGTTTAATGCAAAAGAAAAATGAGAGGCAGGACACCGCTGAGAGCTGCAATGACGAGGGCCTGATCAGATCATTTTGAGTCTCTCCCTAAACGGCTCTGCCCCCTTCTCCCGGGGTTAGCACAATGGGACCATGCATCCTGGAAACCAGATCTCTTCTCTCCCATCCCGCCAGGCCAGCCCTGGCCCCAGAAATCAGGATAGAAATGGTCACAGGTAGGCAGGCAATGGAGGGGAGAGTAAAGGGACACCCTTTTTACTGGCTTCATGAAATCCCTAAGGAAACGAGTGCTTTAAGCATCTCAGCCGGATAACAGTTCCCACACAATGCTCAGGATGAGCTGCTGGTCCCCCGGGAGGGCACGGCTGTTGGCCGCCCACCTGCTCACCTCCACGGGCCGGAACTCGGCTGGGAGGTCAGAGCCCCACCTGTCTGCCTTCCCGCTCTGGCAGCAGCGGGTCTGCAAGGCAGTGGCTCCCTAAGCACAGCCCATCTCAGCGCTGTGAGCCCCTCTCTCCCAGAGGAACGGGACCCCCTCATGGGAAGCTCTGCCTCCACTGTACCCCTCACACACCCAAGCCCTTTCTGTGCCTACATTCACAAGGGCAAGCCAGCAATAAGCAGAAGACCAGCCTCAAAGAGCCTTCCAGAACCCAAGAAGGCACTTCCTGGTCAGCTGTGGGGAGAAGGAAGGTAGAACCAAGATATCAGCAACAGCAGTCCCCCAAGCAGGCCCACCTGGCACAGTCTTGGTGAGGACGAAGTGGAGGGGTGCTCTGACCAAGGCTGTGAGTCACAGTTAGAAGTCAAGGTTCAGAAGTCAGAACACGTTAATTTTCCCAAAAGAGTGGGAATGGGTCATGGACTGACCCTCCTCCAGAGATAAAGTTCCAGTGACAGGAAGGGAGACATCAAGGACTGGGAATGACTGGTCTCCACTTCATGAATCTCAAGAATTTAGTAGAGCTTCCCCACCTGCTCCCCACCATCATCCACGTGGTCTCTTATAGCTCCAGATCTGAGGTTTGTTCCCACCCCAAACAGGGACTTCAGGGACTAGCACAGTGTTGTGGTCCGGCTAGGATTGTATGCACACATACAATCACTCATTTCCTGGGTCACTCTGGCCTGTTCAGAACCACAGAGTTGGTATAAAGATTTTAAGCTGAAGTCATTTGAGATTCCACAGATGCAGAAAGAACCCTCCTCAGAAATTCCTTCATCTGACAAAGCTGCAAATTCTGGGAAGCGAGCTGTCATAAGTCCCCTCCCCAGGGGCGTTTCATGGCCATAAAAAGAAGACAGAAAGACTACTTGCACCTGTATCAATGAATATTATCACAAAACTTCTTGCTTTCCATTTGTTATCTTAAAAACCCATTTGTCTCTCCTAAAGAAACCATTTGTCCTTCTCATAGGAGACTTTTCTCCCCATCTTTTCCCCCTATTAAGTTAGATGTATAAGCTCCAAATTCTAACCATGGCTTTGAGGTACTCGTCACTGATCATTCCCATGGGCATGCACATTACACATGTAAATGCTTTTCTCTTGCTAATCTGTCTTTTGTCAATTTAAATCACATGTCCCAGATGCTGACCCTAAGACAGCAGAGGAAAAGTTATTTTGCTCTAGTCACCAGCCATGAACAGCACTGTATGGTGTGAATTTACAGGCCTCTGTGCAGAGGCTGTGGGAAGAGGGTGAGCTCTGAACCCAACAGGAGCCATGCTCAGATCCCAGCCCCACGGCTGACCACATGGAAGACAACCAAGTCACCACTAGCTCTCTGTGCCCCCATTTCTGTGAAAGGACACTGGGGTACTCTTAGAGGATTACTGGGAAACTTGAGTAAATGAGGTCATGTTTATAAAGAGTATGGCTCCCAGTGCTTGCTCAAAAACGATTCTAATGATTTCTGTAATGATGTCATTTGCAATTGTCTGTGGACACACAGCAGTGTAAGTGCTCTGAAGGCAGGCATTACGTTCTCTACTCTATCTGAGCCCTTCACTGTGGAAGCTATTGGTTTTGGTCTGCAAGCTTCACTGCCTGCTTTCCAGAAACAGATCCTACTCCACCTTGGCCTACACATCAGGACCCCAAGCCAACCCTCCAGTCCCCACAATTAGTCCAAGATGGCCATGTGACCCAACCCAGGCCAGACCTCCCTAGGCCAGCAGGAAGGATCCCTTCACCTTTGGGTCCTAAGAGCAGAAATGTTGGGATCTGCCAGTTTATATCACCAAGCACAGACAAGTGTGTGTGTTGGGGGCACAGGCGGGTGTCCTAACGGGCAAGAAGCCCTAGTCCCTGTGGTCTCTGGAGCTTCCCTGTCCCACAGCTCTTGTACCAACTCTGTGGACACTGCCAGAGCTTCCTTCTAATAGATCTCCTCTTTGGCTTAAGCTAGTGTGTTCTGGGTCTCTGTCACTTGCAACCTCAGAGCCTTGACTAACAACCACCCCGCTCCTGCCCAATGCCTAGCACTGGAGTGGACCCATTGAGGCAGCAGAGTACCTGGCTCTGAACACATCAACAAGTGATAGCTAAGGCTGAGGGATGAGGCCAGCTGAGGAGTGGGGCTCCAGGAAGCCTGTTACAATCTTCCAGAATGTGCAGACCTGCTCATACTTCAGTCCAACCAACAGATATTAAGGAGAAGCTAAGCAACAAGGGAGGCACTCAGACAGAAGAGTTTCTCTAAAAGAAAGAATGGAGCATATGGCCCAGGGGATTTTGGTGTTCCTTAGATTGCCCACCCTCAACTACCCTGACCCTGGGTCTTCTGTCCACACCCTCACTCCCCAGCCAGAATCCAGAAAAAGAGTTGGTTGTAAGGCCAGCTCTTGGGAAGGGGAGGAAAGAGGAGAGGACCCACAACTTAGTCGCTTAGGATTGTTGTACAACTAGAATCCAGGGTGGGTCCTGAGTGAGGCTGCCCCACTAGCTCCAGGAGCAGGATAGAGCCCTTAAGTCAGATGGGCAACCACATGCCCTGCCATCCATGGAAAGGGCTCTCTACTTGGAACCCAGTCCAGGTCTCACAGTCAGAGAATAAAAATGTGTACTTCCATGGGAACTATGCATGGTCCACAGCACACCTTTCAGCCTCATCTGAATCTGATTCTAGGAAACTACTTTACAACTGAGAGCTTTGTAGACAACTAATAGCAGTGCAAAATTTTTGTCTATAGATGTGTAAATTCTGTCATCCATTCCACACTGGGCAAAAAGCCAATACTGTCTATTTGCACATGCATTTCAACATTTCTGATCTATAAATGCTTCTGTTCTTTGGGTTCTCTTTTGAACAGGCTATAACACCCATGTGCTTCCCTCAGTGATGAGTGAGAAGAGCTAAATCTTTAACACACACCTGTTTTTATTTCTGTGTGAAAGTCAAGATTTTACCTTTTTTTTCTGAAAATTATCATTTAGCAAACTGAAGGACTCTAGGGCCGTGAATCCTAGCCTGGCCTTAGGATCTTCAGCCTCAGCTTTGGATCCAAGACCCAGGCTCCCAGCACCCAAGGGCTTCCTTCCCCTCTTCCCCTTTCTTATTGTTTCTTCTCCACCACCTGCTGGCTTCTGGGGCCAACCTGGCTCTCCCACTAATGGGCTGAGTCCTCAGCTGTGTGGTCAGCTGTGTGGTCAAGGTTGGCCAGCTATTTATTAAGCCTGGGTGGGGGCTCCATGGAGGTGGGTATGTTCACAGCATAGTTATCCCCACTGTCTCTATCAAACAGCCCCACGTGGTAACCTTTGCTCTTTGAGTCCCAAACCACATGTTACATAAGGGTTAGAAGAATCAATATCCAAACAAAAAGGTGGAGGAGGGCAGCCTCTTCTCTCTCTGTGGCTCCAGTGATTGGTATGATTTCTACCCCTGCCCTTTTCTTAATGCTGGCCCTCTGCTTCTCCCATAAACCCCATTCAATTCCACATTTCCCAATCACCTATCAGCTGTTAGGGACTGTGCTGTGTGCTGTCAGGGAAAAGCAGTAGACAAAGTCCCCACCCTCAAGGACCTTACCTTCAGAGTCTCAAAGAACCACTTATATACACACTCTAAGACAAATAATAGAACCACAGAACCCATTACTGAAGTACTATGTGCCAGGAGTGTGCTAAATACTTTGTACATTTTAAACCTTCACAGCAAACCCAACATCAGATACTATTATGAAAAAAACAAAGGATCTTGGGGGTTAAATATTACACCAGACACAAACTGGAGTGTCTAGCCAGCTCAGAACAATTTCTCCAGTGGCCATGCTTGTGTCCAGTCCCTCTCTGCCTTTGGGAAACTACTTCCTTCTCTAACACATAGTGATTGGTCCAAAGGGCAGTCATGTGACCCAAGTTACACCAATCAGAGCCCTGTCCCAGGAATTTTTACCTGGGAACTGGTGAAGAAACTTCTTTCGTCTCTAGTCACAGAACTACCGGGATAGGAGTTGGCCTCATGTTGCTAATAGCCAGAATCTGTCTTGTAAAAAGTTGGTCAGAGAGAATTAGGATATCACAGAGAGAAGGGAAACTAAAAACAGAGTCCATGTTAGCCTCTAGTACCAACTATGCTTACACCCAGTTCCATCCTGTCTTCCCAGTTTGGCCCATCAGCCTTTGGATGAAAAAGGGGCTCTACACAAAGTAACGTCACAGAAGGCTCTGATCATAAATTCCTAAGTGGGCAGGTCGTGGTGGGCAGGTCACGCCCCAGGCATATAATTTCTTTAATGAAACCTTTATCTCTGTAGTAAGCAAGGCCTGTCCATTGTTTCTTATGTATCTAGGTCAGTGGTTCCCAACCTTTTCCCACTTGTGTACCTCTTTTAAACCCATTTCTATAAATCATACCCCTTGTTTTTAAAACAGCTGTTTTTAAATACTGACACTTTTGTTCAGTGCTTATGTTAATGTAAAATACTGGAAATGAGGTAAGACAGGAAAGAAAAATTATTACACTAAAAGTACAAACCACAGATTTAATTTTACAATATTTGTAACAGTTAAATATCAATAATGATCAAGTATTTAGACCTTAAATTAAAAAAAAAAAACTACTTGAAAAGAATCATGATTAAAGACAATGCACCTACTTTGACTCAGTCAATAACTGAACTGATCAAACAGTCTGGCTACGGAAGTATTTATATGTTTGGGGAAGTTCTAGAAAGTAGTCACAAATGGATTATTCTGAAACTGCATAATGACTAGGAGAGGAGCAGTTGGGGGGAAGGGTCATAGCCACGTCCTCACCAATCATCATTCCCTGATGTGATCTAATTTTGAAGTGTCTCCATTAACAGTGATTCAGACTTAACATTTATTGCTCCATAACAAACGTTTTGCATTTTTTTACTTCACTTGTTTGTCACCATTACTGATTATTTTCCCATACCCCTGAATGGTCCAGCACATCCCCCCGGGGGTGCACAAACCACTGCTTGGGAACCCATGATCTAGGTTAACACACCTAGACAGTGTATCCACCCTCAAGACAGCACAAAACCTTATTAACTATCCTATAATCTAATCCCCACCTTGCTTTCTCTTTATGTACTCTCCCTTATGTTCCCTCCTTAATTTCAAATGCATAAAAGAAGCTGCAAAAGTCATTGCCTGGAGCATTTGAGACCTTGCTTCCTGGCAATTGTCATCAGTGTGCCTCAAATAAAATCTTATAAAAATTCTCTACAGATTTGGACGTTTCTTACACTGACAAGCCAATTTACTACCCTGTTTCTCCTGACCTAGTTTGAATTGGTTTTCTATCATATGCCACCTACAGAGTTATGCAAGTCCCTTGCACAAGGTCACACATCTAACAAGGGGCTAGCTGCATGCCCTCCTAGCAAGTCACCTTGCCTACCATGTGGCAGGATAATGAATCTCAGCACAGGCACCATAGCACTGTTTTACTAACCTACAGATGTTTCCAAGGGGATTGGCATGACCATGGGGTTGACACATCTGCTCATCAACTGTTAAGTTCCCAGAAATGTGTTATCATGCCCCTCATGAAAGTCATATCACTGTTGTCACCAACCACTTATTGAGAGCTCATGCTATGCAAGATACCATGTTGTGTTATTTTTTCCTTCCCCAAACTTTGCATGGTAAGTATTGTTAACACTGTTTTAAAAGTGGGGACAGGGACACTTGAGAAGATTAATGACTTGTCCCCAAGGTCAAAAGACAGGAAAGGCCAAAGTCAGACAGTGTGAACCCAAAGCCATGCTACTGGACAATTCACTAATGTTTCTCTCTGCAGTATTGTGATTAGCTGCATGTTCATCACAGCCTACAAGAAGTGTCCATATTAGACCGAGTGTAAGGTGATTCCATCCCAGCCCTGGCCTACCTACATCTTTTGGTCTGCATGAGAGTTCAGTCAGCCGACTTCCTAACCTTAAGGTCACTGTAGGCCCTTACAGTGGCTAAAAACGTTGGCCTTCAAAAGAGGCCAAATTCATCAGGACATACCCTACACACGCACACACACACACGTGTGTGTATCTGTGTGTGTCTGTGTGTCTGTGTGTGTGTGTTATTACATCTTCCTTCTCAACTCTTCTGTTCTGGATGAACATTTATGATGAGCCATGAAGCTGGGTTACCTGCAGACTCAGAGGTGAAGGCCCTGCCCTGTTGTCTCCTGTCAATGTGGCTTTTGCCCACCCACTCAACTGCTTGCCTCCTGCCCAGACTCCACAGCCCCTCAGCATGCTGAGCTGGGCCTGACCCCAACATGTCACCCCCTCTACCCAGCTTTACAGAGGATGTCCTAGGGTCCTGCCCACACCACCCAGCATCTGACTATTGCCTGCACAATTTCCATTTTAGGTCCTACGTACGCCTAGACTGGTCCCCATCCTTCCCAGAGCCACAGCCACAGGCGCCTGTGACAAAGGCCTCATGCCAGAAGAGAGACACTGCAGGGCCCACCTCTGACCCATTTACTCCCTTCCCCTTCTGGACTCGCTGTCTCTGCCCCTTTAGCTCAGAGGAGCCTACCTGTAGCCCACAGGCCAAGTTGGCATGTAGATATGTTGTGTTTAGCATTCACACTGTTATTTTATTTTAACATGTAAAAAGTGGCAGCCTCACTTAGATAACTGGATTTAAATTTTCCATAAGAGGTGTTTAAAGAAAACATGTAAAAACATATATTTCTTATTTTTCTTGAAATAATGGCCTTTCTGTGACAAGAGCCCTATATTTCTGCATGAGAGCTGCCAGTAGCAGCTGAATAGTCACCACCCAGTTTGGACAAGGCACGGCTATCAGCTTCACCAGCCTCAAATTTGCCTGTACCCTCATTTTCCCTGCTCGTTAGGATTCGGTGAATACACAAGGCCCCCAGCAAACTGAGAGCACTTGACCAGGCTCCCAGCCCAGGACTGTGTAATCTCTCCAGATGAGATGTCTCAGTCAAGTCCCAGCCATGGCTGACCTAGGCTCTGAATGTGTCCCCGCCCAGAACCCACTGTCCGAGGGCTCCAATTTGCCAGGGGCTAGCACGGATTGCCTGTGGACATGCCAGCTCAGGCATGTATAGCTGAGGTGAGGCTTCAGTCTGGGATGGATGTCAGGCCAGCTCAGGCCCATTTCACCATAGAACCCACTGTCCAGCTGGACTAAAGAGCAGAGATTCCTCCAAGTCCAGGCCCGAGAGAAACCGTGCATTCAGACCAATTCTGGTGGTCCCAGCCCAGCCCCTGCCCAGCCCCCCAGGCCCAGGACTCCAGGACACTCACGATATTCATGAGGGTGAGGACGTAGTTCTGCACGTGCTCCTTGCCGTGGAAGCGAACCACTGACTCATCCACCACCAGAAGCACCTCGATGCTGTAGCTGCCTGGCTTGGCATGCCGCCGTTTCCGCTCCGCTTCGCCCAGCTGGTCTCCCACCAGGCCCAGCACGTTGGGAAGGCTGCCCAGGCCAAAGGCTAGAACCAGGATGGGAAGAGGTGGAGGTCAAACCCACATAAGGGCCTGTCATTAGGACAGTGCCAGTCACCACCACCACCCACCGCCCCCTGTCACATGTGTCCCTTTTCCTGCCTCGGCCAAGGTAGCATGAGGGTTTGTTCTGTACCAGATAATTCATGAGTACAAGCCCTTTCCTGGCACAGGGCATGGCTAAGTCTTCGAGGCAACGAGTAACAGAAGTGAGAACTGGCCTGGGTCCTTTCTCACTGTGCATCCTAGCCCAAACCCCTTCACTTCTCTGGGCCTCCACCTCCCCTCCTGTGAACGAGGATGAATAATCCTTGATCTCTTGTCCCTCAAACTTGCTATAAAAATAAAAGGTGGCAGTGAGCGTGAACATCTTGATAAAGGAAAAAAAACTGTGATATTACTGTGGTCTATGCAGAACATTTTAGGGACCTCTGGAGTATGCCCCATGCCTCTCAAATCCTTCCTGATCACTGCCATCAACCCAAAATTTCATCATCACAACTTTGGCCTTTTGGCTAAAGGCAGGATTTATCTAACCAGAATCTATTAACTTATATAGGGTAGGAGTTGTCAAACTTTTTCCATAAAGGGCCAGACAGTAAATATTTTAGGCTATATGGGTTATATAGTTTCTGTCTTAGCTATTCAATTTGGTTGTTGAAGTATAAAAGTAGCCATAGCCAATATATAAACAAATAAGTATATCAGTGTTCCAATAAAACTTCATTGACAAAAACAAGTGGTGGGCCATATTTGATCTGAGGACCTTCATTTGCTGACTTCTAATCTAACCTAACCTATTCCCATCCTTACAACAATTCTATCAAGTTATTGTCCTCATTGTACATGTGAACAAACTGAGGTTCAAAGTAGCTTGTCCAGGTCTGTCTGAATCAAAAGATCATGCTTTGAAACATCGCTATCTATTACTTTAAAAGGTAACACCGTGAGCAGTTATCAGTCATTTGCACCATTGCCTGAATGAAGATTGGAGCAACATTTGTTGGGGCAGTGGAGTGAGGGTCCATGAGGACTCTGAAGGGAAAGCTAAGAGAGCCTGACAGGAGATGGGGGTCTCTCAAGAAGGTTTCAAAGCCTGAAATGACTTTCCTGCCATCCTACCCTAAAGTTCTGATACTTCTAACATTGGTGTCTATGAACATTAATTTATCCACAGTTACTTGGAAACATCCCCTCTAAGAGAGTAGGTCAGGAGCTGAAGCTGTAACTGTGCTACCTCTACAATCGAAGCATGTATCCAAGGATGTGGCGGCAGGAAAGGGCCTCACACCTATGAGGAGGCGGTGGGTGGATGTTTAAGGTGGGGCCCTGCCTTCAAGCCCGCCCCTAGTGCAGGTGACAGATTTCAGACTGTAACAATATGGTCATGTCAGGGCTAACTAGGGCTGACCGGGAAAGGCTTCTATACCAAGACTCAAACCAGGACTGGGGAGTTGGGGGAGGCTTCCGGAGGAGGGGACATATAAGCTGGGCCAGAGAGTAGGAGACAACCTGGGGGAGCATGGAAAACGATGGGCCCCTAGCAGAGGGAACTGCACCTGCGAGTATGTGGAGGCACCATCCACAGTGTGGGTGAGCCTCAGGGATGAATCAGTGGGTACCACTGCAGAGACCCAAGTTCTTTCTCTGAGCTTCTATTGACGTGGTACTTCAGGAACTGAAAGCTGAGGACAGAACAGCAAGGAACCGCGGGACTTGGTGCTGTGGTCTTTTTATTTTCTCCTGGGTTAGTGGCATTATAGTGCAAAGGAAAGAAAACACTAGACTTTAGGGTTGATGAAATGTGTGGCCACTGGCCTACTAGGGAATCCAAACAGGACAGCTGGCCCTCTGGTCCATCACAGCCAGTGCATCTGTCTCTGCAGGTCACACTGTAAGAGCTCCGGGCAGCCCTGGCTCCTGAACCCGACAGTGAGTACCACAGCCCACAGACAAGTTCTTGGTAAAGAGGAGGCAGGACCCTCAGGAGGAGAGAAGGGGCAAGAGCTCTCTCCAGAGAGTGGGAAGAACAAACAACACTCACTCCCAACTCATGAGTAGTTCCCAGGGTTACATACTGGACGTGCCATGTGGGACTTGACCCCTCACAGCAACCAGGTCTGTCAAAGGAGGTGCAGAGGGATTAGCTGACCCATCCCAGGCCACACAGCAGCTTAATGGCCAAAATGCAAACCCACATCTTCCACTTCCTATCGTCACACCCTATCAGGGCCCACTCCCATTTCTCTCTCAGCAAAAACAGGGAGGGGAATTGTGGGGTGCCTGCTGACATTTGCTATAGACCCTGCAGATGTTCCCACCACATCCTCTTCTACGTGTCTCTTAACCTTCAACGCAGGGCGTGCTGGGAGCAGCAGGCCCCTGGGCGGCTCTCAATGAGCCCACCCAAGAAGCCCCAAGAGAATATAAAATGGTACAGCTGCTTTGAAAAACAGTTTGGCAGTTCTCCAAAAAGTTAAACAGAATTACCATAGGACCCAGAAATTCTACTCCTAGGTATACTCGTATACCCAAAAGAATTGAAACTATACGTTCCCAGTAGCTCGTACACAAATGTGCATAGCAGTACGGTCCTAATAGCAAAAAATGGAAACAACCCAAATGTCCATCAACAGCTGACTAGATAAACAAAAAGTGGCATATCCGTGCAACAGAATACTACCCTGCTAGAAAAAAGGAGCAAAGCATTGATACATGCTCCAACACGGATGACCTCATATACTAAGTGAAAGAGGCCAGTCCCAGAAGGCCACATATTATTGCGTGATTGCATTTATGTGAGATGTCCAGAACAGGCAAATCTACAGAGATAGAAGGTAGATTAATGATTGCCAGGAGGTTGGGGAGGGGGGAAAATAAGAGGGACTGCTAAGTAATGGGTATTGAGTTTTTTATGGAAAAGATGGAAATGTTCTGGAATTAGTGGTGGTAGTAGTTGCACAACATTGTGAGTTTAGTAAGAAGCCACTGGATTATATATTTTAAAATGGTTAAAACGGTGGATTTTATCTCAGTTAAAAAAAAGGAAAAGCAGCAGCCCTAAGCCTCAGCCTGCTGGCTGCCCCTGGGGGGATGAGCTGCCCTGGCGTCCGGCAGCCCTGGCCCCGAGCCGAGGAGCTGGAACTCTGGCCACAGGCGCACAGGGCCCCTTGGCACTGGTTCCCTCCCAAGGAGGGACTTGGAGGGGGTGGGAAGAGCCCCCTCTGGCCTCAAGTTCACAGGTGCATGTCAGACACCTCCACAGTGGAGCCTAGGTGGCAGGCCACAGCTCAGCTATAACACCAGTCTGATGGGTCCTCTGGTGCTTCCTTTCCCTCCTTGAGGAAAGCAAGACACGACCCACAGGACAGCAGAGCTCATGTGAATGACACAAACACCATGGAGTCTTGGTATCTGTCTTCCAGGAAAAAGGGACAGTCCCATAAGAAATCCATGGGGCTGAGGGATCCAGGAGAGGGGCCATGTGAACTGGGCTGACACCTGGGCAGGATAGAGACGGACAGAGATGGGGCAAGTGATCAAGCTGGGGATGATTCCTCAACAGCCTCTTTACCATGGCTAAGTAGGCACTGAGCAGCTGGCCCAGGGCTCCCCGGCATTCCTCTGTGGGCAAAAAAAGTATTCCCAAAGATGTGAGGTAAAACCCTTTGTCTTCTTCAGGAATGTTAAATGGAGACAGGCAACCAGAAATGCTTCACACACCGGCCTCAGACCCACTGTGGGTCTTAAAACAACAGTCGCAGGTTCCCAAAAATGTCCTCCATTGCCCCTCGTCTTTCTAAGGAAGGACCCAGCTGCACCAGGGCATGGCATCGCCCACAGGCCCACAGGGGTTCCAGCAGCAGCCGGGTGCCAAGAGTCATCATGCCCACATTCCTGGCCTGAACTCCACCGCCACCAACTCAGCCGTTCTCCGCTTCTCAGCCACCAGACGTGGTGGCGGGAGGTACGACTGGTTCTCAGACTTCCCCAGGGCTCTCTCCCCAAAAGTCGATATATGGCCTCTTGATTCAAAACCAGTCAGATAAGATGGAGCCCAGTGAGCCTCGTCATTCTTGCCAGCTGTGTTGAAGGGAATGGTGATGGTCACTACCCTGCCCCTACAATCCACCCCAGCCCCCGAGGCTCTGCCCAGCTCCTCGCCCCACACCCTACGCCCCAGGTCTGCAGAGCCCTCTACCTCTCAGCTAGTCCTGGTGCTGCGGCTTCCCTTCTGAGCAACATGGAGAGCAGCTGGGGCTTCAGAGGAGGCGCTATATGTGGGGACAACTGGTTTTCAGGCATTCCTTCATGCTGGCCCTAGCTGGAGGATGTGGTTGCTCATAGCCAGATTCCACCCAGGGCCTTCTCATGTCCCCTTGGCTAAAGCCTTCATGACAAGGCAAAGTTGGGCTATGAAGCAGGCTGTGGGCCCAGGGCCAGCACACATCACATTTGCTGCTTCATTCACTCAGCCACAGGTCCTGACCACTGCTGGTGTGCAGGTCCCTGTGCTGGTCACCAGGGCACAGGGATGCCCCTCTATCGTGTCAGTAGTCAACCTCATAACAATAAGAGCAACCCTTCATCAATCACCTACTACATGCCAAGCTCCATGCTGGGACTTTTAATACACAGCATCATTAATACACTTTATGATCAACCCCACTTTATAGATTATAAAATAAGGCTCAGAGACATTAAGTAACTTGCTTAGGGTCACACAGTAGACAACACTGAAGATAGGACTTAAAAACGCTCTAGTGGGCCTAGAGCTGACGGCAGTGGCCTGAACCCGGCAGCCTCCCTATAAGTGCTCTAAGAACTTCCCTCCTGTGGCTCCCAGGGGCTGAGGTGATTTTTAGGGGGAAGCGCTAACTGCAGCCATTCCACCTGCTGCCTTGGCAGAGAAATAGCCTTGCAAAGCAAAGCTGAGCACCTCAGCGACCTCTGGAGTCCCCAGGACCACAGTTCAGGGTGGCCCCCAACTATAGCCAGTAATAGTAGCCCCTAAAATCCAGTGGGGTTTCTCTGCAGGTACTATAGGGCTATATAGCCCAGTCCCATTTACAGATGAGAAGACTGAGGCCAGGCATTGGGCGATTAAGGCCAGAAGTTACCTAAAAACCCCCCAGAGGTATGGACAGAAGCAGAGTTTGGGGCCCTGCCCACAGCCTACCTTCATTGTGAAGGTCCACACTGGGCTCTGTCCACTTCTGCTGGACGACTTCCCGGCGGTACACCACGTGTGTCCTCCCGCTGGCCTCCTTCTCCTGCTGACCCCGCTCCAGGGGCTCAATGAAGTAGTCAGTGCTGTGCGTACGGATGAGGCCCGCCTGAACCAGGGACGCAGTGAGCGGGAGGAGAAGGGGAGAGAGAAGAGGCATGAATACATGGCGCAGTACACGCAGGCGCTTGGGAATGCACTTGGGCGTGTCCACATGGGTGTGATCAGG
Organism: Lyroderma lyra; assembly: GCA_004026885.1. NCBI lineage: Eukaryota > Metazoa > Chordata > Mammalia > Chiroptera > Megadermatidae > Lyroderma > Lyroderma lyra. The sequence continues at coordinate 33,502 of PVJL010006741.1, read as the reverse complement.
ATCTTCTTCCAGGGCCTTGGGGAGTTCTGGGATCCAGTTCTGGGAGGGGGTGTAAGGAGGCTGTGCAAGGGGGCCCTGCCCATTTCAAGCAAAGCTGGTCCACTTGTTGTGCACTCACGGGGTTTCATATAACGTTTCATGCAAACAAAGTTCCAGTACTTCAGGTGGGGGGAAGGGGAGGAAGCCACTGCCATAAGATCTATGCATACACACTAGTGCTCCACATTTTACACCAAAACACTACCACTCAGAGGGTTTGCCTTTACCTGCAGCCAGATAAGAGAGGAAAATCCTATCAGTAAAGCTTAATGATCTTGAGGTGGGAGCTGGTCCCCCATACCAGTACAAAGTGCATTTATTTCAGATTTAAAGCGTGCGTGTGTGTGTGCGTGTGTGTGTGTGTGTGTGTGTGTGTGTGTGTGTGTGTGCGCGTGCGCGTGCACACACAAGCCAGAGAGAGCAGCTGTTCGCTCAGGATAATGCCCCAGGAGTGTGTGCTCTGTTTTTAATCTAATTTTTGCCTGCGTCAAAATATTGCCTTTAAAAAAATCAAGTGTTGGCCTTGGAAATAAAAACATAGCCTTGGTCAAGCCCAGCCAAGATGTTATTAGACCCCGAGGGTGGCGATCCCAGGGGCAATGAAACCTGTAACTAGATGTGTGTGAATGTGTGTGCAGCTGCACCGCAGCCCCCCACCTCCAGACACACACGTCAGCTCTATAAAGTCATAAGACCAGGTCACCTAGCACAGTGCCTGGAAAATAGCAGGCGATCCTTAAAATACACATATTTATGAAATCCTACACTCCTTCAACAAATTCCTATTAAGTGCCTACTGCATGCCAGTGCTGCTCCAGACAGTGGCAATATAGCTGTGAACAAAAAGCAGTGAATGAAGGAACCATTTTTATAAATCTGTTGGACCTTCCCATCCAACTAGGAGCCACCTCTTTTTAAAGCAGCTGCTTTATGGAACTAACCCCACCTGTCTTCCCCCTCAGCCTGTTTTGTGATTGCTTCTTAGGGAGCCCCCTCGAAGGCCCACAGAGCACTCACCGCTGAGCCCTGCAGCAGCACCCAGTCTTTTTCGCGTGCCTTCCAGCTAGCTCTGTTGATCAAATTGCAAACACTATTTTGGATCAAAACCAAGATGGCTGCTTTCTGTGTCTCATAAACAGACCCAATCAGGAAGCCAAAAACGTTCCAGGGCAAAATAGCAGCATTATAATGGAATAAGTTTGGGGCTACACAAATAACCATTTCATGAAACAATACTCAATTGTCTGCAAAAGTTCGGGTCTGCTTATTAAAATGTCAGTATCAGTCCTTATATTGTGCACACCTCCTTTTTGTTCAAAGCACTTTTACTTTTTTATTTTTGCACCTGTTATGTACCCAGAGCAAGGAGAAACAGATAAATAAGGCCCGGCCTATGGGTCACTCATTGTCTGGAGGGAAGGGCCCACATAGAGAGGAGCAGAGGGTGACCACATGTTGTGCTTGGTACTGGGGTGGGTATACCTGAAGGATGGGTATCCATCAGGCTCTCAGTTGCAATGGGAAAACATTCAAGTGGAACCCTCTTGATCCCAAGGGGAATACATTGGCCCATGACAGAGGCAGGCACTGAGGAACTGTTAGAGTGGCAGAAGACACCCACCTGAGCCAGAAAGGGCATGCTAGGCAGGGGGCTGGGCAAGGAAGCATGAAGGGCAGGGTAGGGACCCAAGAGGCATTCAGGCCCATGGGCAGAGGCTGAGCCCAACCCTGGATGAATATGACCAAATCAAAGGGCCTCTGCCACGCAGCCCAGTGGTACCCCACAAAGGAAAGCTATCTTCCAGTGAACATGAGGACTGGGAGATAGGAGGGCCAGGGCATTTATCCCCAAAGCTACTGCAGCTCTGCTGCCACAGGGCTTGTAAAGGGACTCTCAGTCAAGCCCCATGCCCATCCCATCCCTTTTCCCCTTTCTGATATCCAGGGGGACTGTTCCTGCCCCATTCAAGGCCAAGCAAAGCAAGAAACCCTCGCAGCACAAATCAGAAGGTCTGTGCTTCATCCGGGCCAAAGTCATACAAATCCAGGCTCACAACAGGCTGCAGCCTTTGCTGTCTCTGCTCATCATACCTCTGGATGCAGCCCAGCTAGAGAATGCTCCAGACCATGGACAGAAGACCCCACTCAACCAGCCTCGCACACTGGGCGGCCTCACACAGCCCTCCCTCATTCTGAGGCTTGGTTAATCAACTGCACAAGGAGGGTTCTTCCAAATCTGGCATTCCCTGACTCATTGCCCAGTCACTTGATGTGGCCACCAGATCTCCATGCCTCATATGAAGGATGCAGTTTCCAGAATGATCTGCATAGCATAGGGCTGGGCTGCAAGGCACTGCCTTCCAGCCCACCAACTCCTCCCCATCCACAATCATGGACCACACAGACCTTTCAAGATCACCATGTCTATCCTGGTATCAGGCTTCAATACCTTGACAACATCCCCAATTAAGGGACCTCTAACTTTTGCATGAATGCCTTAGTGACAGAGAGCTCCCTCCCTCAAGTTACAGCCTATTTTGTGCAGGGACATTTGTAATTATTTGTTGAGCTGAAACATACTTCCCTACATTCTACCCTTTGTAAATAACCTTATTATTACTGACGTTAATAACAATATCAGCCACTTATATTTACATACCGTATTTCTTCTTTATAACAACCCTGTGAGGTAGCCGCAAATAGCAAACCTAGTTCATGGATAGGGAAACAGGCTCAGAATGGTTAAGTAACTTGCCCAAAGTCACCCAACAAGTAAGTGATCACACTAGAACAACAGCCCGGCTCTGCATGGTTCTTAACCACTAGGAACATTACCTCAGGTCGTCCCTGGGCCCTGCTTCTGACCTTGGGGGCACTTGAAGCAAGGAAACTATCCTTTCATGGTCCCATCTGCACATCCTTGGGCTTGCGATCTGGTCTGACCTTGCAGGGCAAGTAGAATGTTCATGCCCCGCCTCTGGGCAAAACACTCCCATAGAAGCCAGTCCACCTCCCACCGTGTAGTGAAAATGAGGAGAAATTTCAGCACATAGTCCTTAAAAGAGCAGAGCCCTCCCATTGCCCAGGTGGCTGGCCCCCAGCCTGAAAGGATTCTCCCCACCACACACACCGTGCTCTTCACACCCTCAGCCTCCTCCACCAGATGTGTAAGTCTCAGGATTCCTGAGTCTGGTCCAGCCCACAGGCCCACAGGCCTCTCCCCAGGGAGGAGTTAAAGAACCCTATTTCCCCATCCCAATTAACCATTTAGGGCAAAGACTCAAGCCCACTAATGTGCAGCCTGGCAAATAAGTTTTAAGCCTCTTTGTGACTGCGGGTCCCACCAGCCCCCACCCTGAGGTCAAAGGCAGAACTTCCCCAGAGATTGTCCTTGTCCATTCTGTGCATCATGTCAGCTTTGATGGGCAGTGCTTGCCCAGGCCAGGGTGCGCCTTCAGCCTCCAGGAAGTGGGATGGGAAGTCAGGCTGGACCAGTCCTTCCCACACAGCTCTCGGTTTCCCCATCTGCACCTTGAGAGGTCTGGCCCACAGTCCCCCCCAGCTCTGCCCTGGCCAGGAAACCAGGCCTCCAGCACAGGGCAGACAGACTGGCAATGGGAACTTTCTGGCTCTCTGTCTCCTCGCCAAATTACTCCTGTCTCTCAATTTATGAGATGGTTATGTTTCTGAAAAGTGGTGGCTAATTTTAAAGCTCTGAAATCAAATCAGACTTCTGTATAAGAAATCAAGAGAAGGGCGGGGAGAATAAGTCCTAGTAGGCTGGAAAAGAAATATTAGCCCTGTCTGCGTTCACACTTACTTTATTCTTTTGGAAACAACAAATAAGTAGGAAATATATACTAGAAAGGTTCTTCATGGAATAAAAACAACAACAAAAATAGCTGATGACATCCAATTGAGCCACACACTTTTCAGGCCCTCAGGTAATTTCTCTAAAGGGAAATTCTCCAATGGGCAGACCTGGCCCCGCTCAGCTGACCTCTAGACCCTTTAAAACGAGGGGTCTTGCTTTCCTGGGAGGTGAGTGGCTGGTGGGGGAAACCTGTTCCAGTATAGCTGTGACATTGGTATGTTGCTAAGGTGATGCCTTCTGCTGCCTCTTCATGCAGAGGCCTCCAGGCCATGCTAACAGGTTTTCCAGTCCAGCTTCTCCTCAGGGGAGGTTCCCAACTCCAAAGTGTAATTCCAAGGCAAATGAAAACAAACAAGGTCACATGGTGACAAGGGGTACTGGCTTAGAAACCACTTTGTGTCTTGTTGTGGGTCATTATTTAGCAAGTTCAGTTCGTCACTGGTAACTATCATGAGGGTGAGGTCCCAAATATTTTAGTCAATGCTTGAAGCCATATTTTTTTTAAATTTGTGTGTATGTGTGCATATGTGTGCATAAAAATATTTATTCTAAAATTGCATGTACTTGTATGCAAATTGGGAGGTGAGGGTACAATGAGCCAACAAAGAGATCGCTAAGGAGGCCCCAAGAAGAGGTCCCCAGAGACTGGAACACGTGTGCTTGAACAGTACAGAAGTCCAGGCTTGGACAAGGGCAAGGCTCCATCTGTGCTAGTCAGGTGCAGAGAAAAATGGGCAAAACTCAGCCTGGGGTCCAGGCAGGAGCAAGTAGCTTGTCTCTGAGAGGACAGCTGATGGCCCTCTGGGAAAGGGGGATCTTGAGCCCCCTTGCTGTGCCCTCAGTTTTGCCAACCTTTGTTGAATACCCAAGAGGAAGGAGCATTTCAATATGGAGGCTCTAGTGAAGCCAGCTGAGGGGTAGGCGAAGTCTCCTCTCCTTCTCCCTCCAAGGCCGGCCTATGTGGGGTCTTGCAGAGGAGAAAGAAGCAAAGCAGACCACTTTCAACCCAACCATCCTGCTACCTCCCAAGGAGAGCACATTCTTGGGCCTGAACTTATTCGGGAAATTCCATTAGGACGGTGTTATTACCAGCTATGCTGTCGCAGGTTCTAGGCTTCCAACAAATTCAGCTTGAAACTGTTGGACTCTAGGAAATGAAAGAAAACCCAGCAAGAGAAGGCTGGGATAATACACAAAAATGAGAGTGGCATGAGTATCAGAAATGGTTTCTACCAGGTTCACCCCAACCCAACATCCTGCTTCTATCCCCAACCTCTGCCACGACACTCCCTCCCTAAGCTGAATCACCTGCTCCAACCTTAGAAACCCTGACTGCGACCATCGCCTTTCTTTCCACTACCATCCAGCTCACCTAACTCTAGCATACTGGCTCCAGCTATTATTTAACTTCATTAACACCACCAATGTGTGACCCTACCACTTTATCACTACCAATCCCCACCCCACCAAATCCTCATTTCCCTTCTCATTGACCTTGCACTTCCTAATGTTGATGCATAATAGTTCTCCTGTGAACACGTGTAACTCTCTCCCACCTCCCCCTCCATCCCACTCTCTCAGAGAAGCCTCTGTGCTGGTTCACCTCAACCAGCCAACCACTTGTGTCTGCACACTGACAGAGAAAACACACATGGTGCCCACGGAAATCAATGGCTACAACTCTCACGTGAGCAGGATGTTGGCTGGGGACTCTGTGGCACCTGTTCTCACAATAGCTTAGAGTTCCAGTACTTCCCTCAGCACTCACCCTCTCTTGTTTTCAAAGGTGACTGTAGTGATATTCAGCAATGAGGTGTGTAGCACTTTTTCTAGAATGAGTTCACAAAATTAATTGTCTGATCTCATATATGAAGAAGTCTTACAACTCAATAATAACAAGACAAACAACTCAATATTAAAATGGGAAAAGAATCTGAGTAAACATTTCTTCAAGGAAGACATACTAATAGCCATTAAGCATATGATAAGATGTTGAAAATTATCCATCTTTAGGGAAATGCAAATCAAAACCACAATGAGATACCTTTATACCCAGAGGATGGCTAGAATGAAAATTCAGACAATAACAAGTGTTGACAAGAGTGTGGAAAAACTGGAACCTTTGTATATTGTTGGTGGGAATGTACAGTGACACAACTACTTTGGGAAACAGTCCGGCAGTTCCTCAAAATACTGAACAGAGTTACCATACGACCTGGCAATCCCACTTCAAGAGAAATGAAAACAAATGTCTGCACAAAAACTTTTACACAAATGTTCACTGCAGCACTACTCCCAAAGCCAAAAGGTGGGTACACCTCAAATGTCCATCAGCTGATAAATGGATAAACAAATGTAGTATATCATACAATGAACTATTATTCAACCATAAAGAGGAATGATATATACTATAACATGAATGAATCTTGAAAATATTATGCAAATAAAAGGAGCCAGTCACCAAAAGTCATATATTACAAGATTCCATTTATACGAAATGTCCAGAATAGGGAAATCTATAGCAATAGAAGGTAGATTAGTGGTTGCTGGGGGCTGGGGTAATAGATGGGGGTGAGGGGTGGTAGCTAACGGGTGCAGGGCTTCTTTCTGAGAGAGTGGAAATGTTCTAAAATTGAATGTGGTAATAATTACACAACTCTGTGCATATGATAAACCTCCATTGAATCATACATTTTAAATGGGTGAATTGCATAGCATGTGAATTATATCTCAACAAAGCTACAAAAAAAGATGACACACATGCAGGGAGATGAGGGACACGCAGGGAAATGACATGTATGCATGGAAACTGACTCATGCACCAAGATGACACACACGTGAAGGTGATATGCACATATGCACTGAGACAACATACACACAGAAACAACACCTGTGCAGGCAGACAACACACACACACACACACACACACACACACACACACACACACACACGGAGTGCAGGCTGCCTCTTACCACGAAAGCATGAGTCAGCATGGCTGGGATGAAAGCCTGTGGATGCTGAGATTCCATATAATTCAAACCTGATGTGGAAGCCCCAAGCCGCAGGAGCTCTGCTGGCTGTTGGGCTGCCAAGGCCTGGGCCCAAGCCAAGGAAAGTCTGAAAGCTGATTCATCCCAAGCTGCAGGCTTGGGGACAGACAGGAGGAAGACCCTTGGAGGATGAAGCTGAGAACTGTCAGACTTGTCCTCAACTGGCATACTCTGCCGTGCCCCACACAGGCAGCGTGAGAACTCCCAGAACAGGCCAAGGCCTCACAAGAAACACAACAAGTGGAGAACCTCCACTAGCTGAAGGGTCATGACCTCTGCAGGCCCCACACCCTGGGAGGCGCTGGGTGCTGAGGTCTTGCTGGGCCCTGTCCATTTGCAGCAAGACTTTTCAGCACAAAAGCAATATGGTGGGTGTGGTGTAGGCTGACCAGATGTGCTGTTTTAAATGGAACAGAAAACAATGGTACTGTCCTGTTTCAAATGGTACTTGTGGTCAGCTCACGGACAACTTGAATTTAGCCCAGCGAGATCAGGCTGACCATACATACCGTTTGAAACAGGACAGTACTATTGCTTACTATCCCTTTTAAAATGGCACATCTGGTCAGCCTAGTGTGGTGGGTAAACACAGAGACCCTAGAGCCAGAATCTGGGCTCTGCTACTCTCAGACCATGTCAGCTTGATAAGGTAACATCCCTGTACTTCAGGATTACAACACACCTACCTCGAGGGGTTGCTCTGAGAAATATGCACAGAGCACTTAGACTGGCTCGACCTGGCAGCAAGGACTACGCACGTGCTCATGTCTGCTGCCAGGATTAACATGACCATCGTTCAAAGTGTGTCTGGGAGCCCTGGGGGCTTGTGAAGGGAGCCTGTGGGTTTAGTTTGGGAGTAGCACTCTGAAACCACAAGACAACAATGTGTGTCTAACTCCTGGCTCCACTGCGACCCGGATTTGCCCTGCTCAGATCCCCTGCCTGTAAACAGGAAGAAAACCTTGAGAAAAAATGCCAATGGTCAAGCATCCTCAAAGGGAAAAGTCCCTACCAAGAGAACAGGCTGGCCTGGGGTAATTTTAAAGGTGAAAAAGAACATGTGCAGGCAGATGTCCACCAACTTATGACTGGATGAAGATAATGTGGTACATCATACAATGGAGTATTATTCGGTCGTAAAAAGGAACGAGTACTGATACATACTACTACTTGGATGAATCTTGAAAACATCATGCTAAATGAAAGAAGCCAGTCATGCCGCTGTCAGAGTTGCCTCCGGGTGGTAAAACTGCAGGCTCCACTCCAGCCCACGCTGCCCAGCTGGTGAGGCAGACCCTCTCCAAGCCTCAGTTTCCACATCTGAAGCCAAAGAATTGCTGGGAGGATGAATGAAATGAAGGGGATGTGCCTCCTGCAGCTCGGCCCACAGCAGAGTGGAGGACTTTTCCTTTCCTTCCGTCTTCGATCTCCCTCTCTCTCCTGGTCCCCCAAGACGTGACCCCAGCTTTTCCATCAAACTCACCACAGACTTTTCCAGAAGGCTACAGCAAAGGGTCTCACTCCTAGATGTCCATTAGGATCACCCAGGGAATGTGCAGACCTCTTGACGCCCAGACCAATGAATCAAATCTCAGTGCGTGGAGCCTGGGCATCAGGATTTTCTCAGAGCTGTCCGGTGATGCAAATGTGCAGCCAAAGCTGGGAACCAACAACCTAGACTCTGGAAGCCTCCAAACAATGGATTATACTCAACGGAAGTGGCCGTCCATGTTTCACAGAGAGTAGTAGCAGCATGGAGTGCTGGACCACAATGAATTTGTCATTCATGCAGGAAATGGGCAAGAAAGATGGAGAGGGAATGAGAGCACTGTCAGCGTGTGCCCTGACCAAGGCGGCAGTGTCTGGACAGGCCAGTTACCGCATGACTCTTCCTCCTTGAGCATTATTAGGCTGACCATGACCCAGGATCACCTGGCCCACACGTGATCTGTGCCTCAGGTGCCATCTTAGAACCTAACGACCCCCTCCCCTCAAGGTGCAACTCCACTGTGAGTGAGGAATAATTCAACAAAACTGCACTGAATGGGGTGGGGGTCTAGGAGGTGTCGAAGGGTGGCCATGATTTGCTGGTCAGCCAGTGGCAAATCAGTGATGTCACGGCCCCCCTAGCTGGGGAGTCCCGAGGTCAGTACCTCTGTGACCATGCAGCTGATGAGGAAGATGAAAGCAGTGATTGATTCTGTCCTCTGGTCCATGGAGAACACAGTCACTTAGGTCTTCAAAAGCTTGGTAAATGTTCTTAAAGGAAAGGTGCTCACTTTTTTTGACAACCCCCACACCCTCCCCCATCAGCAGAGTTGCTGGCCCTGGGGCAGGGCCTCACACTGTACGTGTCAAAGATTCCCCTTCTTCTGCAAACATCCACCCTGGAGCCCAGCCAGAGTCGGGGGCAGACCTTGCCAGGCTGGCAGCCACCCCCACTTTCCATTCCCCATGCCCAGGAGCCACGTGGCTCTGAGGCTTCCCCCTCTGTCACCACCACGGCCCACCAGGCTCGGGCTGGGAGCTCTGCCTGGCCCCCTGCTTGGCCCAGAGTCCCGGCAGTGGCGGCTGCTTCAGGACGAGGAGACAGGAAGCAGCCCTCCCATGCCAGAAGGCGGTGTGTCTGCCAGGCTCTGGGCTGAGAAGCGGCCCCCTGCATCGAGGCCCTGCTGTCTGCACCCTGTGGCTCAGAAGCAAGCCAGTGTGTGGTGGCGCAGCTCTAGAGAAAGGATGCAGCCAGACCCGCCCACGGTCCTTAGCAGGTCACTTGTCCCAGCCAGGACTCCCCTCTGATCCATTCCTTCCATCAGCCTGGCCCAGAGGGATGCTAACCATGCCTCCCCCACCACGAGATCATGCATGTAAAGTGTTTCCCACCGAGAGTGACACGTGGCAGGTCTGCAGCCAGTGATAAATGAGGGATGTGGTCGTGGCAGGGTGAAGGTTCCCTACAGAAGCGGGGTGAGCACGGGAGGATGGAAAGGACTGCACTTGGCCACCTGAATTCCGGTGACTCCCGACAACACACCCTCCCCAGGCATCTCCGCCTCCTCTGCACAACAGGGAGGAGCACACCAATAGCCACAAAGCACCGACAAACGCTGCCCGGACTGTCCGTAAATCCTGTTCAGGGCCCAGCACCGTTAGCATGTTTTCCAGATTTCTTAGAACTCAGATGCTTCACAAGCCTGTCTGCGCTAAGCCCTGTCAGTTATTAGCCATGCTCACGTCCAGTCACTTCGGCCATTCACCAGGCCCCTGACTCACTTTACATGTTTTCATGCATCTCTTCAATTTTACACCTCCTAAGCCTCTGTCTACAGTACTATTCGTCTACCCATTCATTCATGCATTCATTCACTCACTCATCCACCAGATATTTACTGAGCAGGCCCTGCTCTGGGTGCTGGTGACACAGTCAAAAACTCCTCCTCACCAGAGCTAACATTCTACTGAGGGATGAGACAGGCGTCAGTAAGTAAAGATAGGGCATACGCAATGGAAATAGCAAGGGATTGAAGTTAAGCAGAAGAGAGAACTGGTGGTTGAAATTTTAAATAAGGGAGGCAGGGAAGATGTTACTAAGAAGGTGACTTCTGAGGAAAGGCCTGAGATGAGGGGCAGGCGTTGGCACATCTGGGGAGGGGTCACCCCACAAGAAAGGCATCAAGAGGAGCTCGGAGGGAGGGGCAGAGGAGGGCACAGGAGGACCAGGAGGAGGGATGACCAGGGCCTGCTTGGCTGCACTCCCAGGAGTATTAGGGGAAGCTTTGAATTTAACAAGACTGTTCTGGCTGCTGTTGGGGAAGAGATGGCAGAGGACAAGGATGGAAGCAGAGAGATCCATTAGGAAGGCCAGGACCATCACCCCAGAGAGAGAGGAGGGTGGCTCAGACCACCCTAGCATTGCTATTCTTATTGAGCTCTGTTTGTTTTCCTTTAAGAATTATTAGCAACAAAAAACCCCACCATAGCCACATGGAACCTGTTCTGTACCTGGAACCACAGCTGCTTCTGAGCCATAGGGTGCAGACAGCAGGGCCTTCTCAGCCCAGGTCCTTGCTCCTTCTGTGAGCTCTGCAAGGAATGCCCTTGCAGCCCAACTCAAATGTCACCCCATCGTCACTTCCTCTTCTGTGCCCCCAGTGGCTCTTGGCGGGTGATCAATCCCCGCCCAGGAATGTCTGTCTGTCCCTCTTCTAGACACAAGCTATAGTGAGACAATTACTGATCCATGCCACATGACTGACTTCAGAACAAAACCACATTAAATAAGCATCCTTGGGACCAAGCCTCCAAAACAAACTCCCTTGGGCATATGGCCCTTAAAGAGAGCTGTGCTTTCCCACAAAATGTGCCCATGGCTTAGTGGACAGTGTGTTTTACCTCTAGAGCCTCCCCATTTAGGGACTGTGAATTATGAGGTGACAAAGTATCAAGCACTCAGCGCCCCCAAGCCAGCAGACTGCCGGGCTGAAGAACACAAGGCCTCTTTGGGCTGGAGGAGCTAATTCGTGGTGTGGGCTCCTGCCAGGCTCAGGGGAGGAAATGAACCTCTGCTGTGGGCCAGGGGTGGCCTGGGGGTACGGGTGTTTTCTGGACAGATCAAAGGTAAAAATGTTTGGTTGGCTTAAAAGCAAAGGCTGATAAAGGCTTCCAGCAGCCCACGGGGAACAGGGTTTGCATTCAGACAACCGCGTCCTGACAAACGTCCCCACCTTCAGAAGTTTCTCTAAAAAGGGTCTGTTGAGCTGTGTTACAGAAAGCAGAAAAAAAATAATGAGGCTGCAGGGATTTTAATGTCCCATGACAAGTAGTGTGGACAGAACGGCAGCCCAGGGCCCTGCAACGTTTTGAAAATAGATAGAACAGTGGCAATGCTAACCTGGGGCTACAAAGCACTGGAAGGTTCCTTTTGAACTTGAATCCAGCTAACTGGGCTGCTGACATTTATTTTTTTCTTAGTTGGCTTCCCAATTTCAGGGAAACAGTGATCCTCACAGTGGGAGCCTCGTAAACACCTCCACCTGGGACCCAGGCCCAAGGACTCCCAGGACACCCCTCACAGGACGACCACTGAAACACTTGTTTTAGCATTTATGCTTTGAAGCTGTTGCCAGACCATTACGTCATTGGCCATCACACGCTTATGACCCTGAGTCACTATCCACATTCACCCGGTCCTCTTCCACTGATGTGGATGGTGGGGGGAGCACTGGACTGGGAGTCAGGCACCTGGACTCCATCGACCCTGGGGTGAGTCTCTTCCCTTCCCTGAGCCTCAGCTTCCTTGTCTGGAAAGTGGGGAAGGGACCAAGAGGCTTCCCCAGCCTCTCCCAGCCACAGCTGTGCACGCTCAGGCCAAAGACAGGGTGAACTGTGGAAATGACGAGCTGAGATTTACACTGGAGGTGACCATAGCGTGACGATTCCTCGTGCTGACAAGGAGCTCCTCAGATCTGCCAGGGATGAAGTGGCCCCCAGGATTACTATTATTGTTGTCATTGTTGTGGTTTCTAAGGCTTTGAGGGCAGGGCAAGACTCACATGCTGAAAACCAAGTGCCAGGTATGGCAGGTGGTCTGGGAACTTGCCCCTGCAGGGTCTGAGGAATGCAGAAGTTGCCTGGGTCCTCACCAAGGGCCCAGCCTGGGCCTCGACCACACCGAGGCTGGGAGGCAGAGGAAGGCCAGGGCAGCCCCTGTCATACTCGCCAGCCCTCCAGCTAGCCGGAAGATACTAGCAAAGAAAAATAAAATGTGCTCCTAGATCGGCACTGCTTGGGAGACCTGCTCTGCTTGGGAGACCTGCTCTGCTTGGGAGAACTGGCAGTGAGGTGCTGACACCTGGCTTTTATTCCATGCCATAAGTAAGTCCCTAATTAAGGGAGCCACGGGGAGACTAGGGAGGTGAAACTGCAGGATCAGTCCACCTCGAGGACCACCCAGGATCCAGACCCTCAAAGTCTGCTCAGACAGAGGCCCAGACTGTGGTGGGACCCTCTGGGAAGCAAGAAGGACACCGGGCTGTGTGACCAGGGGTCTGGAAACTAACCTACACTGGCCCTGCCTCAGTTTCCCTATTTATTCCAAGAGATCAACAAGAATAATAAAAGCTATCACTTACTCTAGGCACTGTGGCAGCACCGCAAGTGCTTGATTGCTAATCAATAAAACTACAGTATAAGGATACTCACTTTACAGATTCCGAAACTGAGGCTCAGAGAGGTCATCACTTGCCCAGAATCCATATGGAAGGACAATTGCAAAGACAACTGACACAACTCCTGTTCCTGTCCACACACTTCTTTGCAGTGAGATGCCACCATCCTCCCCTCAACACATGGAGTCCATTTCCCCACTTTTGGAAAATCCAGGCTGGCCTCGTGGCTCCCTTTCGCTAATGGAATGCACAGAAGCGACATTATTTAACTTTCAAGACGAGGCCTTAAGAGGTCTTGGAGTTTCTGCCTCTGTCCTCCTACAATGCTACCCCGAGACTGCATGCAAGAAGCCAGCCCTGCCTACTGGAGGATGAGAGGCCACCGAGAGGAGCACTGGTCTGCCCAGCCAGCAGCCAGCGCCACCACAGGACACATGGATGAGGCCAGCTTGGAGCAGCCAGCCCGGCCCAACCCAGCCCACCCTCTGACTACACACAGCTACGTGACAGCCCAGGGGCAACCAGCAGAGGAACCCACCAGCACCTGACGGGAAAAGAAGATGTCATTGTTTTAAGTTCCTAAGTTTTAGGCTGGTTTGTTACACAGCAGTGGGTAGCTGAGGCAGTCACCCAGTTTCCCCACCCTGCCTGCCTCGCAGGATTGGGCACACCGTGCTGGCCAACCCCTGCCCCGCCTGCAGCCCCCAGGCCCTCACACCCCCACAGGGAGAAGTGGCCTCAGAGGACGCACTCCACGAGTGAGAAGGACTCGGGCCATCTTCCACCTGAAGTCCCAGGGTCACCCTCGTGGAGCGGGTCACGAGAAGTTCTCGTTCCTCCAAAGAGGCAATTTCTTGTTTTAGTACACAAACGTGAATTCCAAAGAGCAGCCCCCGAGTGCCTCAGGGAACCGGGGCATCTGGAAAGCAAACAGGACAAACAGGTTGCACCCTCGGAGAGGGGATGAGCCCCGGAGACAAACTCACTGGCGAAGGGAGTGCCAAGGGCAGGGGAGCAAACAGGCTGCACCTCGTGTGCCCACTCAGGCCCACAGGGCGTGGCTGCGTGGAGTACAGGCTGGGGACACGTACTCGGGGGACAGCATGCCACAGCTGACCTGCATTGCCTGCAAGGGGTGCAGAAGGGCAAAGGGCAGTACCTATGCCACATTTCTCATTGCTGGCCTAGGAGCGGATGGACAGTCAGCCACAGAGAATGAGAGCCATGTGGTCCCTCATCCAAACGGGGTGAAAAGATGCAAACGTGAGCTTTGTGCTCTGAAATCTTTATGCCACGGGCACATTCCTGTACCCAGTCAGCTCACCCAGTATCCACTGAGAGCCTGCCCTGAGGCAGGTCCATTGCTGGGGTCCTAGGAACACAAAGGTGACCAAGCTCAGACTCTGCCCTTCAGGAACCCAGTGAGAATGTTCTGGGTGAGAATGCAAACTGGGGCAAGGACCAAGTTACACCCTAAGAAAATCTAACAGGCCTGGGTGACATGGATTGGATGGGCTCTGCCTGCCCAGCTAAAGGCCCAGAGACACCTCTGGAGGTGTCAAACAGACAAATGGGGTGCTTTTGATTCTTCTTTCCTGCCACCCACCTCCTCAGACCCAGCAGACTCAACCAATAAATCCACACCGTTAAGTGGCAAGGCTGATGCTGTTGTGTCAGTTGAGTACTGAGCTAAGCCCTTTGCACGTGACATTCTATGAAGTGACTACTATCACAATACTCACTTTATAAATGAGGAACTGAGGCACAGAGAGGTTTGCAAATTGCCCAAGACCACACAGCATGTAAAAGGCAGAGCTGGGATTTCAACCCAGGTGGTCTGGTTCCAGGGGTCATGCTCTCACCCTCTGCAAACCAGGGCCTCCAGCTAACAACCCTGCTGTGTCAGGACCACACACTGTCTTAAAAAAATAAAACACTTTGCTTAAAAATCCATATTTCTGATTTCTCCTTAAAATACTCAAAGATCTTGCGATGCCAAATTGGCACTCCCTTTACACAGGGCATGTCCTCTCCAGTTTGCACAATCCACCTGCCCCTGCTCGTACCTGACCCTCCTCGCTTCCTCCTGTTACTCCCTGTTCCTGGAGGTATCTCAAATCATAACCTGCTGTGCACCACGAGCCCAGCCCTATGCTCAGCACTCGGGAAAATGCAAAAGCTCAAGACACAGTCTCTGATTTCTGGGAACCAGATGGCCAAGATGAGGGATGCATCAAACAGAGAGAAAAGGAAAGCCCATGGGAGGTGTGAAGAGCATGAGCAAAGCAAGGCAGAGGGGCTGCAAAGTGATGCATGAACACCGCAGCCCGCCTGGGGTAGGGGTGCGGGTCTGCAAAACAGGAGCCACCATTGAGGCTGGAAAGGCAGATGGAGCAAGGAGGTGAGGCCTACACATCCCTTCCAGGGTTCTAGGCACAGACACGTGAGCGCAGGAGGTCCACAGTCCAAGATGTACAGAAATAGGCCAGTTCGGTGGTGGGGTGAAGGCACCACTTCAATGCCAGGCCTCACACGCCACATCCCCAGGGCAGGGGTGGACAGTGGGGACAAGCAGAGCCAGGCTTCCCAAGGAGCTTCTAGGATAGCCCACTCACACCTCAGCCAGCAAGGAGCAGTCCCCAGAGCAAGGACAGCTGTTGGCATAAGGACACCAACAAGCCACAGCAAATGGGCTGCACCCGCATGGCACCAGCGTGTAGCAGGAAAGCTACTCCCCCAGATACTGATGTGCCTCCTGCTTACAAACTTCCTGAGGCTCCCCATGGCCACACGTCTAATCTCCGCGGTGAGGCAGGGATTTTCCAAACTACATGTTCACCACTCTCCCTCCCCCATGGACAGCTGGGATGACTGGCCGTTTCCTGAATCAGGTGACAACACAGGACTTTCTTCCCTGCAGAATGCCTATAATTCCTACCTCTTGGCTTTAAAAACTCCTATGACGCTTAAAACCCCAGCCCCAATGTCCCCTCCCCTGGGAAGCCTTCCTTCTCCAGAAACACCTCTCCTTCTCAGTACTCAACCCCAGCCACTCGCTGAGGGCATTAGGTATCCCTGCAGAACCACAGGACACTGAAGTTGGGCGTGGTCGGTGTCACTTCACACTGTCTACTGTGTATGTCAGCCTCCCACCAGGGGTAGAGGGCTGAGTTTCATCGGCAGGCTCCCGGGGCCTGGTCAGACCTGCTCCTGGGCAAGGGCTCACAGACTGTTAATGGAATGCTCCACTTAGCCCCTCTCAGCACCCTCTCGTCCTGGAAGGCATCTGGGGTATCACAGACCAGTCGTAAAGTCCACACTCCCAGGCACTGAACAAGCACCACTCTGCAGACAAAGCTGCCGCAGCGGAGGGCAAACCGGCCTTGACCCACCTGGGAACCGGGGCAGCCCCAGACTTACATCAGGAACGCAGATAAGCTGTGCACTATTGCAATACAAGGGACTCTACAGTATTTATTATATTTTGCACTATTAACAATAACTGCAATTACTGTAGGAACTACTGTGAAAATAATAAAATTACTATTAATAATCACTGAAATAATCCCCATTTTAAAGGCCCCACAATATACCAGACACTTCACTTTTTTACATTATCTTATTAATCCTCTGAACAACCTTATTGATGGTTGCTTTTCCCTCTTCCTTACAGAGACGTTTAGAAACTTATTCAAGGTCACACAGCTAATCTGTATCAAAGCAAAAAGACCCCATACTTTCCACCACCTTAGATTTGTCTCCTCATAATTACTACTAAAATTATTGTCGTGGGCCTTCTATAGGTCAGGCACTTTTTGTAACAGTTTAATGGAGATACAATTCACATACCATACAATGGACTATTTAAAATGTAAAATTCAATGGCTTTTAGTTATATGCATAGAGTTGTGCAACCATTACCACAACCAGTTTTAGAAAATGTCATCGGCCCATGAAGACACCCCAGACCTTTTACCCATGAACCCCCAACACCCCTCCCACTGTAACCCCATTTTAAAGACAAAAGCACTGAGGCTCAGAGAGCTTCTGTGACTTGCACAATGTTAGGCAGAAGTAAGAAGCAGGCCTGAGCCTCAGCCTCCCCTGGCCCCTCCCCACGGTGCCTGCCAGGGGTCTACTCAGTGTAACCCGTTAAAAATGCACCATCTGCAGAGGGCGGAAAATGGAACCAGATGGTGACGAACATTACACATGCAGCTGCTTCTGCTCCGGCCTGTGACTCACAAGGCGGTCCCTGACCCCAGCACAGGGCGGCAAGGCCCAAAACCCGGGCAGGCAGAGAAGAAGCCCTTCCAGAGCATGGCAGTCGGGTTCAAGATGGGCACGGTGAGCACATGGCCCCATCAAGAAGCACGGACCCCACTCTACTCACTGCACCCCAAACTCCTCCAGTACTCACAGAGAGACTCACAAAGTCTCTATGTTCCTCCCAGGAATTCAGAAGCACAATGGCTAGCAGAGGGTCTATTCTGCACCTGGCCCCCAGCCAGGGGTCGTACTCAGGCCCTCAGTGGCTGGAGGTCACGGGGGCGTTGGGAGAATTGGCCAGGCTCCCCGGGGGAGGCTCTGAAGAATGCTGCCTCCATCAGGTTGCTGCTGCTGCCTGGGCACATTCTCTATCTGGAACCCTGAGGTCTGACAGCCACCCCCAATCCCAGCACTTTCTTTCGTCTTTATAATGTTTGAGCAGTCTTGAGCCAATGCCACCTCCTTCAGGGAGCCTTCCTGGATGCCCTAACTAAAATAAACGAGTCCTGCGGCTGCTGTCTCACAGGATTTTCATTTGTTGGCCTTTATGTGTGGGTCCTCATTAGCCTACAAACTCATCCAGAGCAAGATTCCTAGCTTCCTCAATTCTGAGTCCCTCCTGACCCTCTTCGGACCCCTCCCCTGGCTGTGACACCCCAGGACCTTCAGAAGAATAGGCCGGAAGTGAGGTAAAATGCCCATTGCTCAGCATGAGGCATGAATTAACCACAATGCAAAGAATCCTCCCAATGTATATGTCTCAGGTGCCCAATTGTGAGTGACTCTGGGTGGCAGGCAAGTTGGAAGCGGGTGATGGTCAATGCCCCCAACTGCAGGTTCCAGCTGGAAGTGAGGATGGAGCCACCACGTTAGACACGGCACTTCTCACCATAGCAGCTAAGACGTGGCTGCAAGGCTGGTCTACACATGGAGGGCTTTGTTCAGACCGTCTTACAACTGGCAGGTTTGCTCAGCCATGAGGGCCAAGTTCAGGACTGGGGTCTTTCCTCTCTGCACCTACAGCCCAGGCCCCAGAACCAAACAGGGCAGAAAGAATTAACAGAAAGGCCTGCCTGTGTCACAAAATGCCAATACCAGAGCTGGAAGGGGCTCTGAACTCATCCATTTCAGCCT
This sequence comes from Lyroderma lyra, assembly GCA_004026885.1. NCBI lineage: Eukaryota > Metazoa > Chordata > Mammalia > Chiroptera > Megadermatidae > Lyroderma > Lyroderma lyra. The sequence goes on along the minus strand of PVJL010006741.1, from coordinate 14,972 downwards.
CTGCGATCCACCTAGGAGGCAAGTGAGGCCCTGAGAACGAAGAAGGCAGCTTGCCCAGGGTCACGGAGCCATATCTCCCAACTTCCAGATTCTTTTCAGACAGCAGGCTGCCCTCGGCCCCCTCTCCTCTCCTGCCCTTGCTTCCAAGTCAGACCAAGGCCCACCTGCCCAGTGTGTCTTCTCAGATCTCCTTCTAGGCCCTTCCAGTATGGTGTTCAAGCTCTTCCCTCTGCCCACAATGCCTGTCCCGCCCTGTGGCCCCAGCAAACTTCTACTCATCCTTCAAGGCCCAATTCAAATAGCATCTTCTCTGACTCCACAGGCAATAATCACTCCCATTTTCTGAGTATCCATTCCCACTATGTTCTGGAAAACCAACAGGATAATGTTAAAACTACTTGTGGGGTCCCTCCTGCTTGTCACCCACATTCCTTGAGGGCAAGGACCTGACTCTCTGCAAAGAAAGGTAATAAGAATATCTGCCTACACAGTGCATAGCACTGAAGAGCACTGCGAACTATAAAGTGCTGAGCTGCTGGCAGCTATCTGCATCATCTTCCGATCTCTTCCCCACTGTTTCCTCATCTACGCAATGGGTGAGGTTAATGAATGCATATGGCCGTACCCGAGCTGTGACAGTATGCGTGCTGTGACAGTATGTGTGCTGTAACAATAGGCATGCTATGGCAGTATGCGTGCTATGGGAGTATGCGTGCTGTGACTGTACCCAAGCTGTGACAGTATGCGTGCTGTGACAGTATGCGTGCTATGGCAGTGTACATGCTTTGGCAGCATGCTGTGACAGTGTGCGTTCTGTGGCAGTATTGGGTGTTGTGGCAGTATGCAGGCTGTGGCAGTATGCATGCTGTGGCAGTATGCATGTGACAGTGTGCATGCTGTGGCAGTGTGCATGGTGTGGCATGCTGTGACAGTATGCATGCTGTGACAGTGTGCGTGCTGTGGCTGTACATGTGCTGTGACTGTACGTGTGCTGTGACATGTGACGTGCTGTGACAGTATGCATGTTATGGCAGTGTGCACGCTGTGACAGTATGGATGCTGTGCCTGGGCTATGGGAAGTGCTTATTCCTGCTGCTGTTATAATTTGTGTCATTTTCATTGTCTTACATCTCCCTGGGGTCCTCACTTATGGCCAGTGCTCAGTACATTTTTTTTTTAATGACTGACCAGCATTTGAGGTGTGGAAGAAGGTGAGGTCAAAATCCGGAGACCACAGGAAGATGCAGAGTTAGATCTTATCATCAGACATTCTGTACTATGAGCCTTCGAGTCCAAAGGTGGCTCAGCTGGTCACTGAAAACAGCCCCTCACCCTTATAGGACACAGAGCAGTTTCCTGGAATGGGTTAGAAGTGAGGTCATCTCTGCCCCAGGGAGGGCTCTGTGCTGAGCTGTGGCCCCCAGCAGGGACTGGACAGGGAGGCCCTTGGGAGCTGCTGGACTTAGGGACTGGCCTCTGGAGACCATCATGGGCACGAGCAGGAGCCTGGTATAAGCAGGGGCCCAGCCCTGGGCTCTGCCTTGTGAGGTCCATTTCTACCCCTCATCGAGGATAGGGGAACCCAGGCAAGCCCCAGCTCCACTATAGAAAGAGCCTCCAGAGCCCATCATGGGGCAGCCTCTAAGACCAGATCCAGCCTCTGCAAATGTCACACAGAATGAATTTCCATCTTCCAGGGACCATCAAATGCTGCCCATCTTTGGACAAATGAGAAGACGAAAGCCCAGAGATGGGGAGTCACTTGCCCAGGTCACACAGTTGATGAGAACATTTACTCAAAGGCCACCAAAGTCAGCAACATCAGCTGAGCAATACCTAGCCCCAGGCCCACCAAGCAGCCTCCTGTCCCCAGCAACCATAGAGGCAGCTTGTCATGAGAACACCACACCCTGCGGCCATGTGATCTCACTTCATGGGGTGCTGGGTCAGGGTCCTTCGTTGCCCTAATCCCTGTATCTAACAGTGACCACTTACCAACGGGCTGCTGAGTTAGTTCAATGACAAGGCGAGTTTTCAGAGTGCAAAGAGGGTGGACAATTACTTATTAATGGTATTGACTGTCCACTGACACCTTTGTTTAGGTGCCCAGGGTACTTTTATGAAAGCAGTCAAGGAAGTGGGAGTACAGGCCTCTCACTGCACAGCTGACAGCTGACATGGCTGAGGACTTCAGATGGAGTTTACCATGTCATTCAGCCAAGCCACCGATTTGCACCAGCGCTTTGTCTCTCCATCGGCACGCACGCTGCATTCCTGGGTGGTTCCAAATGTCACCTGAGATTTTCAACCAAAACTTGTGGCCACAGCACAGCGCTATCCAGCAGACTGGCCGGGCCCCTGCTGCACAGAACTACTGAGCCAGGGCGAGCTGGCAGCCAACCTCACCCTGGCATCAGGACAAGGTCTTAGCCTTCGCCAGCTGTCCTTCCAACCTGGCTTTCTCAAAGTCTGCTCCACAGAACCCTTGCATTCCAAGTGATTCAGGTGCACACTCAACTTTGAGAGCCAACCACTGCCCAGCCTTAAGCCATGCCTCTCAATGCGGGGTGGGGGGGTTAACCCCCAATGGGACAAAAACTGGTTCTTTGGAAGACAAAAAGTTTATATATAAAGCACAGATATACATAGTTTATAAACAGATATGCAATATATCTGTGGTATTAAAATTTCATGGGGAGGTAGAGATTAGGAACAAAATGTCTAAAAAAGGCTCTGTGGGGGGTGGGGGTGATAATGAAAAAAAGATTGAAAAACACTGGCCTAGACAAAAGTAGCCATGACATTCAGCAGAAAGACACTTCTGAAGGATAAGAAGACAGAAGTGCTCTCAGCCCAGCCAGTGAAAAAAGACCCCACCTTTCCCCCATGTCCCCATCTGACTCATCCCTCTCTTAAAGCTGAAGGACAGGGGAGCAAGTGGGTCTCTCCCGGGTCACATCAGCTCATAGATGTGTCCACAGAAAGAGCACCCATCAGGGCTCTGGGGCTGCCATGTAGGCTCACTAGGGCCTGACACACCAAGAATAGAGCAGTGAGGGGACTGAGGTCCAGCAGAATTGAGTGTGAGAAAGAGAGAAGCCAATCGTGGCTTTCTGGTTTGCAATGTGGTACCTGGGAAGAGGAGGCAGGTGCTAAGATAGGGAACTCACGGAGCAGAGCCTGGGGCGAATGCATCAGGACCAGGACAGTAGGGGACATAATCCTAAGAATAATAATAGTGGCTAACAATGACAGAGCCTCGACTACATGCCAGGCAGGTGTCAACCACCAACCACGTTGCTCAGTGAGGTAGGTCGTATGATCATCACCAGCCTGTTAGCTCCAAGAGAGCAAGGACTGTGTCTGCCTCAGGCACTGCCGTAGCCCCCAGAGCCAGAACAGTGCTGGGCATTCGAGACGCAGGCAGTAAATATGTGCAGAACGAGAAAGTCCTCCCTTCATGCTTAAGGGAAAGAACCACAGGGAAGGTAAGTAACATGTCCAAAGCCTCGTGGCTAGGAAGCTGCACAGCCAGGATTCAATCCCAGCCGAGCCCGCCTTCCTCACCCCTGTATGTGTCTGGGCTCAGAGATCCCTGCCAGGTGAGCTGTGGTTTCAGTGTGAACAAGGTAAGGTACCATCCTAACTCCGTCACTTCACACCTGACAGAGCGTGAACCTGGTGGCCAGCAGGGCATGTGGGGTTCTCTCTGGAAAGCAGCACAGCCCCTGACTTGGCCCAGGCCCCACAGTGTGCCCACAGAAGTCCCAAACACAGGGGAGCCAAGGAGAAAAATAGGTTGGCCCAGCTCAGGGACCAGGGTGAGGAGCAAAACGCAGCGTGAGGAAGGGCTTGTCTCTTACCAATCCGTCACAGTTGCTGATGGCGACAGCTGCCCCTGGCATGCCTGTGATACCCCCAGTGTAGACACACTCCCGCTGCAAGGGCTGTCGGAAGAGCTCCTGAAAGTCCTCCTGCCACTCCACTGGGGCTCCGGGCACCACCAGCTGCCGTTTGGGCTGCAGGCGCAAGTGCAGTTCCTCTCCAAAAACAGTAACATTGAAGTAGAGGGAGTAGCGCCCCATGGGGCCAGGCGGCGGGGTCACTCCTTTGGGGTGCAGAGGGCTGCGGGCCACCCGGAGGTGACCAGAGTGTGATGGGGATGCAGGTGGCCTGTCCACTGCTGCACTCTCCGCAGAGGCTGCTGCTGGGCTAGACACCACATGGGAAAGGAAGCGTCCCCGAAAGTCTGTGCTGCAGGGCACTGTCACACCATAGTCACTGAGCTTTCTGGAGAGACGCAGCTCTGCTGGAGGTAAACAAAGAGCTACTTCAGTACAGGCTGTGCAGAGGTGAGGGGAACCCAGAAATCCCATGGGGGTAGAGAGAGATCTGCAACCCTGAATGTCACTGTGGAGGTACCCCTTAGCCCAAGTTCATCCATTTCCTGTCCATTGCCTCCTGAACCCCTGAATTTCTGCAGTCAGATGAACAGTGTTAAGTACTTTGTGTACATAAATCGTTCCCTGGAGTTCCCAGGTCCTTTGTAAACTTAGCAGAAAAAACAAATGGTGCTAAACAGAGTTCTGTCCTTCTAGCAACAAGCCTTCCAACCTTGGACAAGGAAAGGATTGAAATTCCCCTAAAGCCCCCAGGGCAAACAGAAGGAAGGCAGGATCTGCCCAAACGTCCCCAGTGTGCTGAAGTCACCAACCAGACCAGCCTGGGGGAGAGCCCTCCTCATCAAGCTCCCAGAACACAGCTGGCAAAACAAACACACCTAGAAATCCAGGGGATCCTGGGCACATGTCAAGGAGAAAGGAGAAGCTAGAAAGGGAAGGGAGGAAATACAGGTTCTAGAGTTTTCCAAGTTTAGAAAGAAAACTTTTTTTAAGCAGCACAATAGCTACTGAGATTTCTACGTGGCCCAGCCCCAAGCCAGGTAAATATAGATCTTCAAAAATAAAAAAAGACACACAGGGTGACCTGCCCACTTGGACTGAATTAAGTGCGAGGTCATGGCCCCATACTCCAGGCTGCATGCCAGCGGTCGGGTCCTCACACAGCACTCCCTGAGCTCAAGCCAGGCCAGGCAGGAATGACAGCTCCCTGGCTTCTAGGCCTGGTGATTCATGAATACGAGTTTGGGAGGAACTTTCTTTTCCACAAAGTTCTATCTCTTGCCTCCCCAGGCCCCTTCACAGCACTGATAAAACCTGGAAAATGATGTGTCCTGAAAATCCCCCATGCCCAAGCCAGTTATGGGTGGAGGAGTATTAACACTCCTCTGGTTTACCCATTACAACAGAGGAACCCCAAGACTTCAGCTAGAGGGATCCGTCTCAGTACATGAACAGAGCTCACAGACAAGTAGACACTGCCTGGAAATGACCAGAGCCACCTCCCCCGTGCTCGGAGTCACCAGGAGAGCACCCCACACTGCACAGTGAGGGTGACAGGGTGTCAGCCCAAAGAGACAATGCTGGAGAGAGAGATTGAAGTGTGTTTCCGTGCAGGAGTGTGAGTGCCCGGTGCTCGTTGGGGTGTGGGGCAACCACCTGCCAGCCTGATTCTGTGTGACAGCCCAGACACATGCACAAACATACACATGTGCACACATGCATGCAAGCTGGAGACAGAGAAAACACTGGAAAACACACAGAGGAGAGAGACAGACAGACCGCGACACAGATGCAGAGCTCCTAAGAACAGGCTCTGTATTCCCAAATCCCTTCCTGGGGTCTCTCTCTACATCTTGTGTCCCAGAGAGAAGTCACGGGACAGCGTCGGTGGCACAAGTGAAGAAAAGAGCGCTCAGCCCCGGTGTGCTCCGCCTCCCCCCCACGGGCACCGGGACCCCACGCGCCCACGACCCGCACGCACCTGGAGTCCGGCTGCCCGCGGCGGCGCAGAGCGCACAGTGCAGGGGCAGCAAGCAAGACAGCAGCGCGCGGAGCGGAGCCATGTGGCCCGGCGGGGATGCGGGCCGGGCGGGTGCCCGAGCCCGGAGCTCCGGGCTGCGGGAGAGGCTGGGGCGCGCCCGGGGCTGCCCCAGCGCCGGCCAGCCGGCCGCAGCTGCTTCCTCCCGCCCTCCCGCTCCCGGGGCTCCGCGCGGCGCCGCCGCCTGGACCGCTGGCTGCAGGCACCCGAGGCTGCCGGCTGGAGAGCGGAGAAGCCGACGTGCCATCGCCCCCCGTGCCAACTGCCGGCGGGTCGGCTCGCCCGCGCTGTGACGCTCCGGGACGCGCGGGAGCCGGGAGAGGGGGCGGCGGGGCGGGCCGGGGGTGGGCATACTGGCGGGGCGGGGCCCGGCAAGAGTCGGAACTGGGGGCGCAGCGCGCTCGGGGGCGGGGCGCGCGGCTGGAAAGTGCAGCGGCGTGCGACCGGGCGGGATCGGAAGTGCCACGCGGAGCCCACACTGGGGCTCTGGGCGCCCTGGGCGAGGGTCTTCCCGGTCGCCTGGGCTGCACGGGAGTGACAGTCCAGAGCGGTTTCCTTGGCTCCTCCGCCCGCCTTGCTTGACCTCCGGGCGGCTCTCCACGGCTACTGGGCAGAGGGATGTCCGACTCCATTTGAGAGGGGAGATGGTGCGCACCCCCCAGCCCCAGCCCCACAGAGTGTCTCATAATAGTCTTGATGCTCCCGCTAACCTTCGCACCCCTGGAATCTGCTCATTTTGCAGACCCAAGTGCAGTGACTGGCCTGTATCCCAGTCAAAAGCCGGGCTGAGCCACAGGAGGAGAGAGCCCTGGCTTTACAGTCAGACAGCCCGGTTGAAACCCTAGCTCGGAGCCTCTGTTTCCTCATCTGTGTAATGGCTGTTAATTGCAGCACATAGTAGGTGTTCAATAAATGATAACTGTCCTCAACGTCCACCCTAGCACCAGTAACATCTGCCACATAGCTCAAGTGAGAAAAATCAAGAGTCTGAGACATGAGTGTGCATGCTGGTTTTGCAGACTAGTTCAGTAGGCCGGCAAATGGCCCAACTCCTGCTCTGCTCTCCTGCTTTACTCTATAAATGTGTTCATAGTGATTGGCAAATGAACTGTATTTCAAGCAACCCAGAAGTGGGAATTGGAGGAAGATCTTTTTAAGAACTGCGTCATAAAGAATCTTTGTGTAAACTGTGTAAAGAGCCCTAATCTTCCTGCTTTTGCATTCAGACATTGTGTTGTAGGGCTGTCCTAAAGACAATAGGGAGGCCAACTTGTGGGTGGAAATTCTCTGATTAGACTTCTCTTGGGATCCCTGGGTCCCCTGAGAGAAAACTTGGGTTCCTGCCCTCTTCTCCTCATGAGAGGTGTCCCAGTCTATATATACCCTTGCAGGGCTCTGAATGTGCACAGGCCCAGAGCCCTTATCCTCATGGCCCCAGCACCTGGCTCAAGGCCTCCTGAGAGGCAATGCTTCCTGAAATGACATCGAGGTTTCTCAGGGCCAGTGCATTTATGAAGCAGGTCGGGAGAGCTGAAGTGAATTGTCCCAAGACACACAACTCATTCACAGCAGAACTCGGAACCTGTCGTCTAGTGCTGAGTGGGAGAGAGACAAGATTAGGAGTCCAGTGACTGTTCTAGCTGGACATTGCCAAGTACAGGCCATGTGACCAAGGGCAAATCTTTTCCCTCTTTGGGTTGCAGTGCCTCATCTGTCAAAGGAGAAATCATGAGGATCACAGGAGTCACAGATGTAGACCCTGGAGTCCTGTGGAAATGCAGGGTGTATTCTATTCCAAGCAGCATCGGAGCACCCGGTTATAGCCTTTCCTCTGCATCCACAGGGGATGGTTCCAGGACCCTCACAGGCACCAAAATTGTAGATGCTCAAGTCCCTTGCATAAAACGGCATAGTATTTGCATGTAACCTATTGGCTTTATGCATATAGGCTGCAGCAGGTATGCCTACACATCACACCATTCACATGGATTCAGCATAGTGCTCAGCATGTGGTGAATTCAGGTTTTGGGTTTTGAAACTTTCTGGGATTTTTCTTTTTCAAGTATTTTTGATCCGCAGGTGGTTGAATCCTCAAATATGAAACCTGCGGATACCGAAAGCCAACTGTATTTGGAAATGCACCACCAAACTGATCTGTATTAAGTTTGAGAAGAATAGAGTTCCTCTCTCTCCTCTTTCTGCTCCTTTAAGATCTGTGAAGTCAAGAGCCAGACTGTGATTGTATATGAGGGCTGATGGAACAGGGGTGTGAGGAGCATGGGTGTGTCCGTGGGAACGTGGAAGAGAGGCTGGGAGAAACCAGGCTGGGACCGCCTCCATTCTGGCCCTCCACAAACCCACTAAATGAGCTCAGGAGAAAATGGCCTCCCTTCTCCGGGTCTCAGTTTTCCCAGCTGCAGAACGGAGGCCCTGTGGAGACAGAAGGGAACAGTCATGGCATGTGATTGCTAATTTTCCGCCTGTTTCAGGGCCATCCCAGAGAAGTTGGCCTAGGAAAGGCCTTTCCGGGCTCCACCTCATTCTTCCTACCTTAGACTTGGTAAGTCAAGAGGGACAGATCACCGCTGGGACCCCAGCAGCCTGACTCATGAGCAGCGGACTGGAGCCTTCCCTAGAGCCAGTCTTAGTAAGCAGAGAGCAAAGCCTCACCCTGGCTCTCTACCCCAACCCCCTTCCCTGGAGCTACAATGGTTGCTTTTGTTGGCAAGTATTGTATGTCCATGCTCTTTTCTACTGAGGACGCCTTTGTTAGGAAGAGGGAAGGGATATGGGAGCATACTTCAGAGTCTGGGCCAGAAGGTGGGAGAAATGGCCGGGTGGCTGGCCCATTCCTGGAGAGGAACAGGGCCAAAGCAAAGAAATCTGTGGGCGTCAGCACCCTTCTAGGAAGACAAGTTCTGGGTCCCGGGCTCCTGCCTTGGGATTTTGCACAGGCAGAACGGCTCGGGTGTTTCTCTTGCTGACAGTCCTCCAATGCTTTTCCAATACTCTTTCAGTCCACGGCCCTGGCAGGAGAGCGAGAGATGCAGTTTGCACTGCACAGAGTCAGCAGCCAATTGGAAGACGTGAGAGATGCATGAGAACGCCTGAAAACCAGGTAAGACAGGGAGAGAAAAGCATATTCTAGATGAAGGAGCAGTAAGGGCTGTGGAGATTCGGAAGGAGAGGTGCTCTGGGTCCAAGCTGAGCCGTCCACTAGAGACGTGGAGAGGAGGCAGTACTCCTGCTGCAGAGTCTGGCTTGAGCACAGGTATGGCGGTGGGGACAATCCAGCTTGCGTGAGCGCCCCCTTGGGGAACAAGGCAGTCCTGGGCTCTGGCCCTTTGTCCTTTGAATATAGACAAAAAACAAGCGTTGGAACTAAAGGTCCTGTGGGACAGTCTCCAATCTAATGCCCACCCTTATTTTACAAGGTAAACTGAGGTCTAGAGAGGGAAAGGGACTTGCCCAGGATCACACAGGTAGTTTAGAGTAAGACCAGAACCCCTCCCTGGCTTCAGAACCCAGGCGCCTGCCCTCCCACTTGCAGACGCACGGCCTCTCCCCAGGCACCAGCTCTCTTCCTCCCTTGCTCCCCGTGGCTTCCAAGATGACGGGAGGTGGTTTGAGGTTGAGACAATAAAATCTTCCTGCCTTGGGGGTGGGGGCAGAGGTGCCCCCAAGGCAGTGAGAGTGTCAGTGGGAGACAGGTCTCTGCAGCAAGGGGCACCTGGGTGACACAGTGCGAGGCAGTGTTGCCACAGCTCAGGGGGCCCAGCAGGTGGCTATCCTTTGTTGAGTACCAGCTGCTATGCTAAACACGTACGTGTCACCCTGAAACACACACAGAGGGTCCCTTTCTTATAATCTCTAGTGTGACCAGTGACCAGCTGGGTTCCGACACACTAAGGAGATGAGAAAGGTAATTCCACCCTAGTTCAGTGAAAGCAGCCACCATCCACCCAGTGAGGGAGCCAGACAACCAGAGCCACCCTAGTCACCTCTCTCACCCACCAATCACCTCCAAGCCCTACGGCATCGGCTCCAAAGAACAGCCCCCAATACAGCTACTTCCTTCTATCTCAGATGTGCTCCCACGCCGTCTAGGCCACAAGCATCCCTTCTCTGGATACTGCCATAAGTTTGTCCTAACATCACCCCTCTCCGCTCTGGTCCCTGACGCCTCCTCTCCCACTACATCCAGAGGAGGTATCCGAAATACACCTCTGATCATGTACCCACCTCTGCTGTTCTTAGGGTACAGACGCCCTAACTCGGCCTATGAGGCTCTGCACAGGGTAGTCCTGCTGCCCCTCCTGCCTCCAGCAGCTACTTGCATGCACCGCGTTCACCTTGTCTCAGGACCTTTGATCAGGCTATTCCCCCTGCCCTGGAGGCTCTGTCCTTCACCCGGTCATTCCCTGCTCGCCTTTTGGACACCTTTCCAGTCACCACTTCCTGAAACTGTCCTGCCATAGCCACTAGGCCAGGTCTCCCCGTGGTTGCACCATCTCCGTCTCCTTCACAGCACTTCTCACTGCTGAGTTTCACCCGACTTTGTGCGATGCACAAATTAAGTCTGCTTCCCCTCCCAGACCATGAGTTCCACAGGGAGCAGGAACTTTGTCTGGATTTTTATCCTCATTGTATCCCCAGTGCCTGTCCTGTGTTTGGCACCTAGTGGGTCATCTGTCAATATTAGTTAAATTAATAAGCAAAGGAATGGAAGTTGGAGAAGGAAGAGTTCATGGAAAATTTGGGGAGTTAAGCATTTCCCGGAATCATCGTTCCAGGGGAAATCTCAAGACACACACTTGCAAGCTCCGATTCCACCAACATAAAGGCCGGCCCGCTCCACAGTCAGGCAGGGGTGGAGGAGGCGAGCTCCTTTGTGCTCCCTAAGCCTTGACAAGACATTAAAAATAACAAAATCACCATCATGGCTGCCGCTCGTTAGCCAGGCACCTTACGTATTTACCTGAGTTCTCACAACCTTACATGTTGGTCCCCTTATCCCCACTTACAGGCTCGGCTAGGGTAGGCGACGCGCCCCAGTCCGCACAGCTGGTTAATGTCAGACACACTGACAACCAAATCGGATTCCAACCCACAAGCTTCAGGGGACACCATGGTGCCTGCATGAGACTCTCCTAGTTCATTTTGTCTTCCTTTTATATTTTTAAAAGCCTTTTAATTGTGCAAACTGTAACGCATACAGAAATTTGCCCATTTTACAAAGGAGTAAACTGAGGCCCAGAGAACAGCGGTGAACTCCTTGATGCCACACAGGGAGATTGTTCAGGGACAAGATGAAACCTCAAGACTTGGTTCCTGGTCAGACGATCTTAGAGCATCACCGCTCTTGGTCCCTCCCACCCAGGAGCCCGGCCATTTGACTCCCTGAGACGTTCTAGGCCAGTAGTTCTCAAATCAGGGTCCATGAGACCAACAGAATAAGCATCACTTGGGTGTTTGTCAAATTTGAAAACTCTCAGGCCCCAGGCCCACTCCAGCGGAAACTCAGGGGGCAGCAGGGCAGCAATCTGTGGTTTAAACCCTCCAGGGGATTCTGATGCATCCTGAACTTCAAGAATCATTGTTCTGAGCAAAGCCTTGAAAAGTAGGACTCAGAACAAACACATTGAGGACCTGTGACCTGTCCCCAGTTGAAGGCTGTCCCCCTCACCTCCGATCCCTGTCTCCTAAGCCTGGCCTCGCGCTGTACCTGCACTCCACGTGTGGGCAGAGCTCGAGGAGCGTCCAGCGGGACCAGAGAGCAGGCCTTGTAGCTCTTCGCACACCGCCCGCCTCCCTCCCACCCACCCAGCACCCCCTCTGCTCATGTTGTGGCGAGTGTCATGCACATGTGCAGGAGACCGACGGGTAAAGTTAAGCACCGTGATTTGTCAAGCATTACAGAACAGCTGAACCCCTGAGACCAGCTGAACCGTGAGGTTAGTCAGAAACAATGCTGTCTGTACCCTGTGTGCAGCCATGGTGTGGCTGTGGGTCCGGCACGCTGAAGGGTCCAGGGAGAGGAGGCCCCCCCTCTTTGTAAGGAGGGGTACCGGAAAGGCCAGCTGCCAGGAGCTCTGTTTCTGCCATTTCCTCTTCTGAAACTAGGTCTATGATTGCAACATCAGCACCCTTCTAACCAAAGTCCAGTGTGGCCCCTGACATTGGCTCTTTGGGGTTCATAGAGGTAGGCCGAAAGCAGTCATTCCTCCCACTTCCTGGAGCCCCTTGGGTGTGATAGAAGGACCCAGAGAGATTGGGGAGGACCCCATTGCTCACAAGCCTTCTAGTCCTGGTGTCCTCTTAGATGCCATGGGTGGCATCCTATAGCAAAGAGGGACCAGGCTTTTATTCTGTTTCTTTCTCTAGATCAGTTGGGCTACATGTAACAAAACAAAAAAATTAAATTAAATGTGGCTTAACTTATTACCCCACATAATACGGAATACTGAAGCGGGCCTGCTCCGGCCTGGTCAATTTGGCAGCCCGACAGAACCATTCAGTACCCAGTTCCCTCCTCTTTCTACTCTACCATGTTCACTGGTTAGTCTTGTCTTCAGGCTTGTCCCCTTTTAGTCACAAAATGGCTGCATTAATGCCAGGCAACACATACAAGGGCCAGAAAGTATCCAGCCGCAGGTCATTCTTGGGGTATTGACAAATGGCTGGATTTTTTCTGGACAGCCCTTGTAAGTTCACCAGATGCAACCGTGACCAGAGCCAATGGAAAAGATCATCTTTCTTGTCCCCTCACTTGGAAATTTTTATTATGCAAATTTGCAAACATACACAAAAGAAGACAGAGCAGTATGGAGACCCCCACGGACCCACAACCTGCCTTCGGTCACTATCGGCACAGCTCGTCCCTTATTACCCGCTCCCCTCCACGCCCGGGGTTATCTGAAGCAAATCTCAGACGTCATTTCCCATTTAGTGTCAGTAACTAATAAAGACTCTCTTCCTTAAAACCAAAACGAAACAACATCAACAACAACAAAAATAGGATTCTTTGTCACAGCTAACTTGTTCAAATTTCTCCAACTGTCACAAAACTTTTGTTTCATTTAGTTTTGTTGTTAAGACTTGGTTTGTTTGAAGTCCCACCTCGTGGCGGGCTGATGTGTCGCAGCAGACTGTTTTCATCTAAACCACAGGTGGGCACGCTACACCGAAGGCCAGGCCCTGCCTACCGCCTGCCCCCGGCCACACACCCGGCCACCTCTGCTCGCTTACATATTCTTTGGTTCATGTCACGCTACACAGGCCGAGTGGAGTAGTTTCTGCAGAGCCGGTATCGCCCACAAAAACGAAAATATTTATTGTTTGGTCTTTACAGGAAAAAATTACCAGCCCTCAATCAATTTCCCCCTTTTTCTTCTTGTCTCCATTCTTCTCTCCATTATTGTTGTTGTTGTTGTTGTTGTTGTTGTTGTTATAGAAACCAGAACATCTGTCCTACAGAATTCTGCATTTTCTTGTGCCCCTTTTGAAGAACAAGGTAGAGGCCTCCAGAGGCCCTCGGGCAGCAGCTGGACCTCAAGTCTCAGTGTCCAGAATGGTCCTTGGCTCGTTTCTCAGCCAATCTCTGACAAGGGCAGAGGCCCTTCTCGGAAGCACATGGCTGCTCAGGACCAGACGAAACAAATAGGGTTTCCATCAGAAAGGACGCAACAGAGAGAATGGCTCTTACATGGGAAACCAAGCAAGATCTCAACCTTTCAAAATGTGCCACCCCAGCAAAACTCAAGCTTGTCACATCTGCCTCTGCTGGCTTTAACCAGTCAAGTGTATCCCGCGTCCCCAGGACACAGACTGTCCCTGCTCCATCTTCCAACTCGTGGTCAACATCCAACAAACCCTTGGCACGCCCCCTCTCCCAGCTCTGCGCTGGACACCAGGGCTCCCAGGTGACCATGGCAGAACAGTTTGCATGTTCTGAGCTCACCGTCTAGGAAAGATTGGGCATTCCAGGGCGCATGTGTCCTCCTGGGGTAGGGGTGGATGCAGGTGCCAGGAGGGCACAGAGGAGGGACACTAAACCCGTGTTGGAGCCGTAAGACAATGCTTCTTAGAGGAGGTGTCCAGGGGCTGGTGGATCTGACCACGTAGGGCCTGGAAGGCTGTGCTCGGGGCTCCCGGCAGCCACTGGAAGGCTCCATGAGGAGGCAGGGGCAGCATTAGGACTTAGAAAGCTAGTGAGATGTAAAAACTCCTCTCAAATTCCTCACTCAGACAACAGCATTAGAATCAACCAGGGTTGAGTCCTGGGGCGCATGGAGCCAAAGGAGTGAGAGGGTTACGATACAGCGGGAGGGGTACTTATAATAGTATTCTCTGCCTTTTCGAAATGCATCGAATATGTATAGGTTAAGATACCTATACCATTATATTATAGGTTATATTTAAATATATAATTTATATAATACAAGGTCTGGCACAAATAACACCCCAGAGAACAAAGATGTTTTGTCTATCTCCATAAAGTCATTTGTCTAACTCAGATATTTACACCTACTGGGTAAGATATGGCATCAGTATTTTACTCTACTAATAATCTTAAAACATCCAGCAGAAGAAATAATTCTATTTTACTGATACACTGCTTAGGATAGGGCGTTACTTCTGCCAGCCCCTGTATATTATGTACTATAAAATGTATATTATATATTGTGAGATAAAAATAAATAGATAATTATATTTAATATAAATATAATTTAATAACTATATAGTATATTACAGATTATATATAAATAAAAATTATTTATCAACCTAAACTATAATATAAACATACATTTGACTATAATGTAATCTATATATTTGATATATTTCAGAGAGACAGAGAATACTATTCTATTTCTATATATTTTCAATGCAATGGAGCAGCAGTCTGCTGGTGAAACTGAGTCTCTGAGACACCATGCAGGTGGTGACTTTTCCCTCTAACCCCAAGGCCAACTTTGTTCCAATAGGCTACCCTGGGCTATGGCCCCTGTCTGAGCCTCAGTTTTCTAAATCTG
>PVJL010006740.1:0-87572 GCA_004026885.1 Lyroderma lyra | reverse complement strand
CGGAATATAAAACTGAAAGCAAAGAAAAAAAGAAATGAACAAACAAATAACCCATGGACACAATCGATAGTTTAATGTTTATTTGGGGACGAGTGGGTTAGGGAGGGGAGAAAGGGGAGGGGGTGGGAGAGGAGCGGGGGAAGCTAAATATAAGGTGATGGAAAGAGAAGTCACATTAGGTGGTGAACTTATTATACAAGAAGCTGACAATGCACTGTAGAATTGTATGCCTGAAACCTATGTAATCCTTGCTAACAGATGTCACCCCAATAAGTCTAACAATAAAAATGAATTAAAAAAATAATAATAAATAAAATAAAAAAAAATTAAAAAAAAAGAAATCTCAGAGGAAATTCATTAAGATGGGAAAAAAATCAAAATATGAATAATAACACGTCAATAGCTACATATCTATTGATAATTATTTCAATGTAAATGGATTAAATACTTCAACCAAAAGATATAGAAGGGATGAATGGATAAGAAAACAAAACCCTTACATATGCTACCTACAACAGACACTTCAGATTAAAAGACACAGAGAGACTGAAAGAAAAGGAATGGGAAAAGTTATTTCATGAAACTAGAAATTAAAAATAAAAAGCTGGAGTAGCAATACTTATCCCAAACAAAATAAACTTTAAAACAAAGGCTGTAACAAGTGACCAAGAAGGACCCAGTAATCCCATTTCTGGGTATTTATCTGAAGAAACTCAAAATGTGGCTTCAAGGGGACGTGTGCATCCACATGCTCATTGCAACATATGGCTATTGCAACAATAGCCAAGATATGGAAGCAGCCTGGGTGTCCATCGATGGAGGAATGGATAAAGGGGAGGTGGCACATATATACAATAGAACATTGCTCAGCCATGGCAGGAATGGGTTCTTGCCATCTGTGGCAGCACAGATGGGCCTGGAGAGTACAGTGCTGAGTGAAGTGTCAGACAGAGAAAGACAGATACAATGAGATTTCACTTATATGTAGAATCTAAAGAACAAAATAAACAACTGGGACAGAAACAGACTCACAGATACAGAAAACATTTTGATGGTTGCCAGATGAGAGGAGTGTTGGGGTATGGGTGAAAGAGGGGTAAGGAATTTAAAAATACAAAGTTTTTTTATTTTGTAAAAGGGGTGTTGCCAAGTAATTATGGGGTGTAGCACATAGCATAAGCAATACAGTCAATAATATTGTAATAACTATGTATGGTGTCAGATTTGTTGAAGTGATAAATGGGAGGGGTTGGGGTACTGTAAAAAAAGTGAAGGAATTAAGAAGTACAAATTGATAATTACAAAGAGTCATGGGGATGTAAAGTAAAACATAGGGAATATTGTCAATGATATGGTAATAACTATGTACATTGCCAGGTAGGTACTAGACTACTCAAGGAGATCACTTCCTAAATTATATATATGTCTAACCACTATGCTGTTCACCTAAAGATATTATAAAATAATATGGAATGTCAACTGTAATTGAAAATTTTAAAAAGGGGAGAAAAGTTAAAGAGGAATAAGAGGTCCAAATTTCTAGGTATAAAACAAGTAAGTCGTGGTGATACAATAAAATAGCATAGGGAGTATAGTCAATAATATTGTAATAGCATAATACAGGGTCAGATGGTGTCTGGACTTGTCATGGTGATCACTTTACTTGATATACAAATGTTGCATAACTGTGGTGTATCCCTAAAACTAATATAATATTGTATGTTAGCTCTATTTTTAATAAAAATCTTTAAAAAGAAAAAAAAACTTTTCTGCCTAGTGAGATACTACCCCTGGGGCAAGCCAACTCCTAGAGATAACAAAGGACTCAGCTGGGAGCGCGCCTTTGACATGCAAACTAGCCAATCCAGAGCCCTGTAAGGGTCTGTACATCCCAGGAGGCATATTCCTCTGCCTTAATCATCCTAGGGCCAAGTAGCAGGCAACTAGGGACCTCCCCTGTAGCTCAGAGCCCTCCAAAATGATTCAAACAGCCAATCCTAAACTGTTTCCTCCACCATCGCATTCTCACAGAAACCCCAATAAAGGCTCTAGCCTAATGCTTTTTCCCCTCACTCCTATCTTCTGCATCGGACAGAAACCTGGCACTCCCCCCACCCCGTGACCCTGCATGGCTTCTAGTGAACCCCTCCCTCTCTATGACCTGCAAGTAAATAAACTGTGTTATTTTTGTTCCGTTCCCATGTCCCCTTTTGTGGCCACACCTGACTGACCATCACATAAAAGAACACAGAACGTCCTACCTTACAGGACCAATGAAAGGCTAATAACTGAATAGCTATTACCCGCCAGCTAGAGTCCTATCAACGACCCTGCAAAGAAGATACTATTGGTCCCCATTTATTGATGAAGAAACTAGGCTACAGACAATTAAAGTAGTTTAATGATTCATTTATCAATCATTTTTAATGTCTTTCACAATTCTAGACCCTGGGGAAATAGCAGTGAACCCAGGCAGTCTATCCCCAGGCAGCACCCACCCAAGCAGAGAAGACAAACAGAGCCAGGTGTTCTCAGTCTGTTTCTTGAGAGTAAGATTGGGGACATGCCAAGAACTTTGGGAGCAGCAAGAGGGAGGGTCTAGTCTGGAACATCAGAGAGAGTGTCCCAGAGGCAGTAATAGAAAAGTTGAGGCTTGAAGGCCAAGAGGAATTAGCCAGTGGATGAGAAGAAGAGGGGACCCAGCAGGTCACTGGACTGGGACATAGGTGAAGATTGAATAAGGAGACTTAGATACAACATGGGCTTGGCACTCAGTAGACACTTGTGAAGGTGGTCTCTACCCTCCGCCAAATTATAGGAAACAGAGGACAATGGCCTGGGATTCAAAGAAATCGTTCCTGGTCCCAGCTCGGTCTCTCCTTTGCTGACCGGCATTAGGCAAGTCACATCTCCACTCTGAATCTCAGTCTTTCACCTGTGAAGTATCAGGTGGGCAATAAACATAATGTATAATGAATGAGAAAATATGACAAATATATAAAACATATTTTTAGAAAGTGCTAAGTATTGTGGAAGAAAAAAGAAGACTGGGCATTAATTTTCCTTTTAAATAGGTGATTACAGTAGGCTGCTTGAGGAGGTACATTTAAGTGGTAAAGACCTGAGGGAGGTAAGATTTTAAGCCATAGATACATGTGTGCAAGGAGCAACTGGGACAAATACAACAAAAGCTCTACGCGAGAGGCACCCGCCGTGCTAGAGAAGCAGTGAGTAGACCAGTGTGTATCAGAGTGAGAAAGGGAGTAACCACAGAGACCAGAGAGGGGAGGGGAGAGGCCAGGCAGGTCACAAAGGGCCTGGTGGGCCCCTGTAAGTTCTCTAGGTTCTACAAACTTGTTCCATGGCCCCAGCCACTTGGCAGCCCCTTTGATTTATTTGGACCCCAGCAGGAACTTCAGGGCAGTGATCCCAGCCCAGCCTGTTCTGCCAGACGGGGGCTGTGGCACAACCTCAGGAATGGCTGTTATGTGTCTTGGCACTGAACTTGGCAGCCTAAATTCAGCCTTGCAGTGTGGCCCTCACACAGACAGACCACGTGCCCAGAGCCTCTCCTGCCCTGTCCCACCTCTCAGCAGGGCTCGCGCTCTCCCTCGAACACAGCGCATCTCCTCCTGGCTGGGCACAATGGGTACAGGAAGGAAGGCACTGGCTGTTTTGGGTTGTTGATGCTTTTTTCCCCAGCCAAGGCCATTACTGCTAATTGACCTTTACTGCTCACATGGAAGCCCATTTCAACTCTGAATTGCTCTCTGTGCCTCTGAAAAGTGAAAAATCACTTATACTTCTAATTGAACAATAATTATCCTGGCAGTACAAGGCCAACTAGGCCCTTACCCTAGCCTATGACCTCTCTCCTCTTTCCAACTTGGAAAAAACTGAATCAGTGTAAGAAAGTCATTTATTCTCCATTTTACAGGCTGCACACCGAAGAGTTTGTCAAGACCCTGTAAAACCACTCTCCTCGCTCACATTTTGGTCAGAAGGTTGCTTTGCCTTTTCCTCAGCCATTGATTTTTGCATCTCATTAGGATTACTCTAAACTCCTAAGAAATTAATAACAGATTTTCCAAAGTCTAGGAGCTGCAGCTCAGCCACTGGGCTCCCCTGGATAGCCAGTGGGTGCTCTGCTCCCCTTCCACTTCATGCCAGGAGAATGGGGGTGTCCCGAGGGTGGAGCCTGGGCTTGAGTGCTGCCGTGGGGTTCCCGGCCTTACCCTGCATTGCCAAGGAGGAGTGGGGGGCTGCTCTGGGCTTGGTCTTGGAGTCCTGAGGATCAAGTATATACCTCTGGAGATAATAGGGGGACACAGAGGATGGCAAAAGGATGTGGTTTTGGAGCCAGATAGACCTGAGTTTAAATCCAAACTTAACTAACCACTTACTGCCTGTGTGGCCTTACTTACATTAGGCACATGTCCTAATGTTTTGGGCTATGGAAGGTCCCAAGTGTGTCATAACCCATGAGCATCCAGCTACAGGTCATGCTGAGTCCTAGCAATGATAAGGGGCTAAAGAGGGTGATGGCCAAAGTTAAGGAAGTGCAAGTTTGGAGTTGAGGATATAGCCTGACTATAGAACAAATCCCTGAATGGGAAAACCGGAAATTCAGATCTCACTATTCAAACTAGGATCACTGCGTGTTCAGGTTCAGTCCAGCCTGGCATCAGTGTCCAAGAAGCTCTATGTAGGCCCTTGGGTTCAGAGAAGTACTCTAACGGGACACTGTACTACATACAAAACAAGAAACAGCACAGTGGCTAAGAGATAGACAGGAAGCCGGACTTCCTGGATCAAAATTCTGACTCTCCACTTACTAGCTGTGTAAGCCTAGGCAAGTCTCCTAACCTTTAGTGCCTCAGATTCCTCGTCTATAAAATGAGGTTAATCATTGTACCTGATGGAGTTATTATTAAGATTAATGAGTTAATATATGTAAAGGGCTTGGAAAAGTGCCCAGAACTTATTAACTGCTATTGAGGATTAACTTTTAAAAAATGAGAGTTTGCCTATCACAGAAAATATAATCACAATTTCCCCCTCCTATCCTCTTGTTGTGTGAGTAAAAATTATTGGTGGCTTTACAAACCCAAGTATCATCTCTAGTGTTTCCTTCTCCCCCAACCTGATTGATTGCCAACCCAACCAATCACCAAGTCTTTCTGCCCTTGCACCACTGGCCCATGCCACCATCACTCCTCTTCTGGACTATTGTACCAGCTTACCTCCTAACTGCCATCTGGTCTCCCTCTCTCTAATCTTACCTTCGCCAATATATTTGCCATAAAGATGGCAAAGTGATCTTTATAAATCACAAAACTGGTCAGACTGCCCATTTTAAACTATTCCATTGGATTTTTCCCACTATCTGCAGGAGTCATTGAACCTCCTGGGCACACAAAGTCCCACATGGTCTTCTATAAATTCCTGCAGCCTCATTTACTCCATGCTCCCTTTGTTCTGTTCTCCCAGCTTCCCCACCTCCCTCCATCCATCCCAATGTCAACACCACCACCGTTTCCACACATTGTTTAGCTAAACCCAGCCAGCACCTCAAGACCCAGAGTCCTTCCTAAAGTCCTTCTCTGAAGCCACCAGTCAGATTAGACATCTGTGTCCATTAGGATCATCCTAGATAACAAATTCCTAAACTGCAGTGTCTTGACCCAATCATGATTTATTTCTCATCCTAGGGTAGTCTAATATAGGTGTTCCTGGTCAGTAAGCAGTTTTCCCTCATGTGGAAATTTAGAGTGACATCTTTTGGCTCCATGAGCCTTCTGCACCCAGCTGAAAAGTGGTACACCTCACTCCCACTCACTCCATTGGGAAAACTAGGCATAGTCACAGGGTCATCCCTGGGTGAAATATAGTCCCAGTGCTATGCAGTGGATAGCTGGCCCTTGCAGCCTCAGGCCACTTCTTGGTTCTCCTGTGGTGCCCTGTCCCTATATCCACCTCAAAATTATCAAAATGTGTGGCTATGTTCTATTTCCAGGCCCATGTCCCCCATCAGACATTGAGCTCCTAATGGCCTTGTCTCTTTCACTGCCATCCACTCAGCACCTGGCATTGGTGCTTAGTACTGTTGGTAGATGAATGGATGACCCAAGTCAGAATCAGCTCAGTGACTGGGTGAGCCTGACCCTTGCAGAAGGTCTTCCTTGCATGCAGCTAAGCTAGACTGTGGCTGCCAAGATGGAATGTGAAGGGGGCTCTTCCCAGGAAAAAACAGAAGACAGGGAAAATGATTTGACCATTGGAGAGGTTTGCTTCTTCATTTCCATGCTATTTCTTGGGCCATAAAGGGCCCAAACTTGACAGCTCTGAAACATATGAGGGCTGTCCAGAAAGTATCCAGCCATGTAATATGAAAAATAGAGGCATTATGGCTGGATTTTTTCCAGACAGCTCTTGCACTCTCAAAGCTCACACTTAGGTAACCCATACTATGTGCCAAGCACTGTTCTACATGCTGTGTATGTATTAATTAATCAGTCCTCATAGAAATTCCATTTTATAGATGAGGAAATGGAGGCTCATCTCAGAAAGGTTGAATGACACATGATACTCTCTCTCTGCCCAGGGGCTTATCTCCCTTTTCTTGGAGCCCCTAGAAGCCCTAGGATAATGATGGTTTCAGCCTATCTTCCAGCATTTCTGTCAGTGACAGTTATGTTTGGGGTAACAGCAGAGATTTGACTTCCTGGAAGCAAAGCAGGCGTTTTGGAGCTTTTTTACCCCAATCTGGACCTCGGGGCTTAAGTAAGAGACCAGTGGCTTGAGAACATTTCTAACATTATTTTTCAAGATTATTTCAAGCTATAAAAGGCTGAACTTGCCATTGATGTTTATGTCTTACAACGTCCTTTCGTCAAATTAAAAAACAGTGAGGTTAGAGCCAAATAACAAATTGCAAGGCTCCAAGTCCATCTCACCGAGACACTTGTGTGGAATTAACAGTGATAATATGATGACAGGAGCCTGATCTCTCTGCATAAAGTGCTGGGGCTGAATACCCAGCAGCCAGGGGTACAGAAGCGCAGCTCCACTCAGCCATGCTTCATGTCCCCTACGCCAGGCATTTCAATAGTCTTAACTGGATAACAACCATGGCCCCTCCTGGGAAATCACCGCCTCAGACATGTTTTACACTGATGACAAGAGAAACTGCTATACTTTGTCATTATAGAAATATCCAATTATAAGCCACTGAGTGATGACTGCAGCCTCCTGTCCTCACTGCCATCAGTCTCGGCTGAGCTACACACCTGTCATGGCCAGGTTCTGCCAGGTGATAGCCTCAAAAGAGCCCAGCTTCCCTCTCCAGCACCTCGGGATGGCCCAGCAGCCCCTGCCTGTGGTGGAAGCAGGTGCCTCCAAGATCTCCTCCTGATGTGTAAGAAGAACAGATTATGTGCAACACCTGACTGAACTATCGCCTCCTCCAGATAGCCACAGAGGTCACTCCTCCTCCTCCTCAGTTTTTCCACAAGAGAATGGAGTGGCCTGTGATAAGTTAAGGTACTCAGACTTTGAAGCCAGGTGGGACTGGGTTCAACTCATGTCTCCAGGACATCCTAGCTATATGACCTGTGAGGCACACTGGAGGCAGAATCTTCCCTGGGTAGAATGCACTAGAGAAAAAGCAAATGAATAAAAACAGCTGAACCTGGTACAATAGTAAGAAGCCAACCCTTATAGGTATTAACTGTTTTAGATGCATTAGCTCATTTTTATCCTCACAACAACCCTACACATTGGGTGCTATTATTATCTTATGTCTCCTTGATAGTTAAGGAAACCGAGGTAAAGAAGGTAAAGGAATTTAATCAAGGGCACCTTTCTATGAGTGGCAGATGTGGGATTTGCACCCAGCGGTCTGGTTCAGGGGTTGTACTCTTGTTTTATATGCCTCTTAACAAGTATTACTGTTGTCTATACTCCAGCACCGTGTTAAGTTCTTTATATACATTATGTCGTTTAATCTCCACAATACATGATCACCAGCGTAAAGATGAGTAAACCGAGGGACAGAAAGTTTAAGTAACTTGGGAGCTCCCTGGTGGTGCAGTGGCTAGGGGATTCGGCACTGGTGCTGTCGGTGCTGCCGCCTGGGTTCGGCTCTGGCCGGGGAATTACCCACATACCCACCCCCCACCACCACAAATTAAAAAAAAAAAGAAAGAAAGTTTAAGTAACTTACCCAAGTTCACACAGCTGCTAAGTAACAGAGCCTCCTGGCACGATCTGTGTACCAAGTTGCTACCTATGGCCTGAAACCTATGTAATCCTTGCTAACAGATGTCACCCCAATAAGTCTAACAATAACAATGAATTTTAAAAAAAGTTGATATCTATGCATACTATGCTGTGGTTTCTTGATTACTTTCTATGTACACTTCCATTTAATTAATCCTCCCAACAACTCCTGAGAAAGGTACTATTATTAACTCCATTTTATAAATTGGAAAGGTCAAGAGTTTAGAATCTAAGCAAATTACAATCAGTATTCAGGATCCAGAATTCAAATTCAGATACTGTCTGGAACCCACTATTTAAACATCTATGCGGCAGTAACTGTCTATCATAACCCAACGTCTGCTCATACACAGAATGTGTGAGTTTAATTCAAATGAGCTGAAGTATGAATGATCTGCTCAACATCTGGCTCAAATGCCACCTCCTCGAAAATGGCCTCCCTTCATTCTCTGGCGGAAGTTGTCTCTTCTTCCTCTGTTTAATCTCTGAGCACCCAGAGTGGCTCTTGATCATTTCTCTGGACAGTGCTGCTGTGTGAGAGAAGTTCCCTGTGCAGAAATATTAAATGTGCTGTGGCCTGGCCCAGACCTCACTGCTGCAACAATGGAGAGCAGGGCCAGTGAAAAGAGGGAAGGCAGGTATGGGAGAGCATGGTCTGCATCCCAGGGCCAAGACCTTGTGAGACACAAGAACCACAGAACAGAAAAATAGATAAGAAACCTTAACAAAATATGGAGAAATGATAAGCAACTGGATGAGTGCTCACTGACCTGATGGAGCTGAGGAAACTAAATCCTACGTGGACAGTGGAGAAACCTGAGAATTAGCACAATAATAAAAGGCAGAAAAATTAGTAACAGTGATGCCTCCAGGGTTGGGGGTGAAGGGAATAAAATAAGTTGGAATGATTGAGAATTATTTAAGAAGCTTTCAGGTGACTGCCCTGCCCCAGGATGGTTCAAGAGGAAGAATATTTTTAAATTGACAGTGGGGTTTTTCCCCAGCAAATGGCACCATTAGATTACCCCACAGAAAGTTCCCAGTTGACATGCACTACCTATAGGCTTTTGAGTCTTCCCCTCCTAAATATGAGCAAATGTCCAGGGATTACCAGGCACCTTGGGAAAATTCCCAGCATGAAGGACATAGGCTAAAGGAAGTAAGGAGGGCAGGGGAGCAAACTGAAGGAAACAGGTCATCCAAGAAGGATAACATTAAAATAACATCAATATTCTCAGATCTGTACACAAGTGCATGCATTACTTCCATAAAACAATAATAGGGTGCTATAAAAAGGGCATGGGACATTCAGAATTCAGAAGAGTTCCAAGGAATTAAAAACACAAGAGCAGGAAAGGATGAAGGGCTGAGGAAATCTCCCAGAAAGATGGGGAGGCGGGGGAAGAAAACAAGATAATTAAAGAACCAGTTCATTGGATCCAACGTCTGAGTAATAGGAATTCCAGAAGCAGAAAACTTTCTAATGCCAAATCAATATTTTCCAGACCTGTAGACCATGAATTTTCAGATTAAAAAGAGTTACTGAGTGCCCAGAGAAATGGATAAAATAACCAAACCCAGGCACATCAATGTGAAATTTCAAAACACAGGGGACTAATAGAAGAGGCCACAATTTTCCAAAGGGGGAAAGAAATAGTTTGCATACACAGAATTACAAGTTAGAATGGTTTCAAACTTCTCAAAAGTAACTAACTTCTAAGAGTTAGAAGTAATAAAATAATAAATAACTTCTTGATAATAAATAATAAATAGAGTCAATAAATAATTTCTTAAAAATAACTGGAAGTGAAAAGACAATGGAATTATGCCTTCAAAATTCTGATGGGAAAAAAATACAAATGGGCAAGGTCTCAAAAATTGTATATCCTACACCCCATTTCTCAGGAAGCTACTGATGATGTGCTCCACTCAAATTAGAGTATAAACTATAAAAGAGGAAGAATGGAATACAGGAAAGAAGACCCAATGCAGGATGGAGGTGAAAGGAACTCTTACACTGATGCTGAAGAGAGATCTCAGGACATCAGCTGTGCAACAAGCAAGGAGGGCATCCATACACCAGCAGTTCAGAAGTCACAGAAAAACAACTTTGAGAAGATGAACTGATAGAATACTAATGTGAATGAAAGGAAATGTGGACCGCCTTTGGAGAATTTGGGGTTGGACTATTGATCAGTACATGAAATAATCAAACACACACACTAACAAAAGACAATTAACTCCAGGGAAAACAAAAGACTGTTCAGAAAATGAAAACTAATCAACGTTTACTATAAAGGCTCCAACCTAAATAGGACACAGGGTAATAATATTGTAAATACCGAATATCAATCAAAGCAAAATTATAATTATGTTGGGAGGATGGGAAGAAGGAAGGGCGCATGTGTTTGGTGGCCAAAGCGAAAGAAAGGGAGTGGAATCTGCATTTTTCATAGTAGGAAGTCAATAGATGATGCCTTAAAAAAAAAATAAGTAATCAAGAAGTAGCAATTCAAACATATCGTTGGAGATAAGGTGATAAGGACCAAACCACATCTAGAAAAGGTGAAAATGGCGGCCTCTGTGGAAGGGAAATGGAGCAAATGATTGGAGACTGCTGTCTGTCTTAAACCTTGTAGAACCAGTTGAGTCTGCTGCATGCATGTATAATTCTGACAAAATTAAAACTTTAAAAGGAAACGTTTTCCCTAGCTTTGGAGTGGGAACTAAGAACAAGATGGTGTTCTCTGAAAGAATCCGGCTATTCCATGCTTTGACAATGAAATAGCTAGAATCGTTCTGTACTTTTGCACTACCTAGTGTTTATTCATTCATGTATTCAACAAATACTGATCAAGTTCCCACTACATAAAAGCAATTTCACATCCATTATCTCTGATGACCTGGCATTTAGAAATCAGAGAGAAGTAATGTGAGCTCATGGCTCCCTCTTCCTGTCAAGTTTACGCAAAGGCCACTGACTCCCTGGGGAGGCAAGGGGTGGGGTCTGGTCCTGTGGTGCTAGGGGATAGAAGAAACAGAGGCAGGTCCCCTCCTCTGAGCTGCAAAGGGTGTTCCTCTGGTATGTCTACAATGAGACATCTCACCATCAAAGGACAGTGTCCTTCCAAAGTAATTCTCACACACAATGTAAACTTCTATTTCCCCTGCTGATGAGGTACAGGACAGAAAGAGGGGAGCTGAGGAAACAGGTGTCTATTCTCCCTTTTGGAATATTTGTGACCTAGAAAAAGTATGTGATTGAAATTCTACCCCCTATCTAATGAGTGGAGAGAACTCTGCATAGCCTACAGTTTGATCATATGAAGAATGCCCTCCCTGAGTATACCTTGCTCACTTTAAGTCACCAGAAAGGACAGTCCTGTCCCTGCCACAGAAAGCCTGCATCACCAACTCTACGTGAAGAGCAGTTCTGACTTCTTTGTCAATGTCATTTTCCACATGAGAGATGCCTGAGCTACATACCAAGGTGCTCCTAAGACTGCCTGATGATCATGATGCATGAAGGCAAGAGCAATGACTTCTCATGCTAAGAAGTAAGGGTAATTAGGCACGTGTCTACTCAACAGGGTCATCTACTCCACCAGGGAGAAAGAAAGCAAAGGAGAAAGGGAAAGATGCAGGTTCAAAGTGGACAATGAGGAGATCTCCCTCTGCAGCCTATTTAATATCACACTTGGCTTTCAATCACTCCTTTTCATTATAAATTTTCTGAATCACAGCCAAGACAGAGGGGATACTAGTCAGCATTGAGATTGTTTGTTGCACTTGCCCATTGTAAAAGATACATTTCAGAGCCAAAAAAAAATGAGCTAATAGTCTACTTCAATGTCAGTAGTAAAAAACAAATAACTATGGGCATGAGAACCAAGAAATAATAAGTGAGCTTTAAGGCTTCCACAGAGAAGCAAATATTTGCACTTATTAATATCCTGAAACCTATGTTGCCATGAATAACAGTTCCTTCTTCTTTTATCCCACGCCTTTTGTCTAACACAGTGATATATTGCCACCCTTTCAAAATCTTGATACAGATGACATTGAAGCAAGTTATGTACCTCGGCCAGATTTCTCAGTTGAAATGTAGATAGCTGATATGTACATTTTCCCATCTAATTAACATTCCACAGTTTGAATAGCTGTTGTCATGCCCTGGGTCCCATATGAAAGGGTGAATACATAGAAAAATCCATAAACAGCTTGATTTGTATCAAATGAGATCTTTCTCCAGACAAAGAGAAAGTGGAATGAATCATCGTCTGGATGGTAGCAGCCATCAGAGACTAGCACAAGCACACGCTCCCCTGTGTACAGAACACAAGTGTGTTGCCTGGCGCCAGCAGCCATCTCTGGAGGACCTTTGCCCATTCCCCAGTGATGCATTTGGCATGTAATGTTTTTGTACCCAGGTCTTTGTTTACACGGTGCGGTAGTTTCCAAAAATATGCCTCAAAATTTTTGATACTCCTCAAGAGGTGTAGATTATTTTCCTCCCCTTGTACTTAGTCATTCACGTCTAACAGATAGAATACTGTGAAAGTGATGGGGTGTGACTTCTTTGCCTAGGTAAAAAGTGCATTGTTCTCTTTCTCTCCAATCACTTATTCTGAGGAAAATCGGTTGTCATTGCAAGAGGCCACTCATACGGTCCCATAGAAGAGAAACTGAGCCCCCTACCAACAGCCAAGAGAGTGCCCCATCCAGAAAGTGAATTCCCAGCTCCAGATGAGCCTTCAGATGAGACCACAGTCCAGGGCAACATTTTGACTGCAACCTTATGAGACAACTGGGCCAGAACCACCCAGCTAAGTGTTCTGGATTCCTAACTCTCAGCACCTGTGATATAATAAACATTTGTTGTTTTACACAGCTAAATTTTGGGGTAATCTACTATGCACCAATAAGTAATTAACACACATTGTGACTTCTCTTGACTCTCATCACCATATTCATAGAAAAAATTATTTCTCCCAAATATTCAAAAGCCAAGATGACACAGCCTCCACAGCAAGACTCCAGAGCCACTGTGAAGTGAGTGTGAGGAGACCAGAAGCTTGCCCAGGCCTTCAACAAGTTAACCAAATCTCTGACAACTGCACACCTTGTTGGAAAAGAGAAAAGAGATATTGAAGAAAAATCTCAATGGCATGCCTCAAACCACGCATCACTCACTCCCTCCTTCCTCCGTGCATCCTCCAAGTACTGTCTCTCCTATCCCAGAACTCACCACATTCTGCAGCCTCTTTCATCAGCTGTATGCATGCTCTTGGCCCCCTGCCTAACCCCTTGTACATTGGTGTTCTCCCAGAAATCTGCAGCAAGCCACACTGGTGCTCGCTCACACCTGCAGAAGCTCAAACCTTGCCAGGTCCTGAGCCAACCCAGGTAGTGTCAGAAGTCCTTCGGTGCTTTCAAAACCAGCTAGACATAGAAACCTCCCTAAGTGGAGTAACTATAAAGTAGCAGAGTGGTTAAAGTTCTCCACTTTGGAGCTAGACAGAAATGGGTTTGATGCCAGAATCTACTGTTGACTAGCTGATTGACCACGGACAAAGTAAGTAACTATGCTTGGATCCCCCCTCTATAAAGTGAGAGCATAATACAATCTACTTACTACCTTAAATAGGATTACGTTCAATCTGTGTGACCTTTTAATACAGAGCCTGACGCACTACTCAATAAATGTTGATGTTAGGACTAGGAGTAGGACTGAAATCACAAAGCCAGAATTTCTTTTCACCCTAGGGAGTTAGTTACTTCATTCCATCTTATTGTAAATTCTGGTAACTCCTCACACTTGGTGTGGGTGGTCTGGTTTCTTATGACTATTGGGGTTTTTTTTTTTCCTGCTGTTGAGCTCATTCTTCCCTGGTTTCTATCAGCTCCAGTCCTGGCTACTGGCTCCTGCCCTGAATCTCAACCCATTCCTAGGCCCTCATCATGCCCCGCCCTTGCTAGTATGTGCCCATGTCCACCCTGAACACCCCTTGTCTCAACCCAGCCAGCCCCAACTGGTCTATGGAACACAAAGAGGAACTCCCCAGTCCTACGACAACATGTTTCTATGCATCTTCAAAGTTTCCTATCTGTTTTCTCTTTTAGAATGAAAGAGGGCATCTAGTTGCCTTTTTTTATATGCAGGGAACTGCCTATTCTGGGGAAATCCAGCTGAGGTAATTTATATACCCTGCTTAATTACTTCACTACCAGACTCCCAGCTAAGTTGCCCTAGCAACACCTAGCAACCAGCCACTGTCACCAGCTGCTTCTGAAAGAGAGTTCTTTTAACTGTTTCATAAACAGTCTTTATTTGGTAGCCTTGATGCAGAAAATAGTAAGTTAAATAGGACTCTGAATGACAAGCAAACTAGTTTCATGCTATCCCCTTTGCTTGGCTTTGCTTCCGTTTACCTGTATAGGTATAGTGGCATTCCTCCAGGGCTGAGCACTCCAATTCAAAGATGGGTAAAGGCAGTAACAGCCAGTGTTTCCAAGCACGTCTTTAGAATCAAATGGATATTGCAGCTGTGTGATATTGGGAATATTATTTAACCCTGCTGTGCCTCAGTTTCTTCACCTATAAAACAGTGGTAATAGTACCTCCCAAGAAAATGCACAGTACCTGGCATAGAGTACATATTCAATGCTGGTTGCTATGATTATGCATAACTTCAGGTGAGAAAACAACAGCCATCTTTCCAAATGACACTGCAGCAGAGCTCATCCACGAGACAGAGAAATGTGCACAGTCTGCCTCTGAGGTTATACAAACTGCACCCTTCATCCTCCTTTCTCATCCTCTAGCTGCCCCATTCCCCTTGTGTCCCCATCCCCACTCCCACTACAACATAAGCTCTATGAGGTCAAGCATTTTTGTCTATTTTGTTCACTACATTGTCCTACTACCTAGAACAGTGCTTGACATGTAACCAGTGTTCAATAAATATTTGTTTGATGAATGAATATTTGCAGAGTGTTGTCTTGTGCATACAGGTTCCCTTAGGAATTTCATGTGCTGGGATATGGGAATTCCTGGGCCCCTATCCATATACATCTTAATAATACTTCAACCCCTAACATGCTTTGTCTTTATATAAAGCCAAATCTAAGCAAAATGCCAAAGGTGATCTTGAATACCATCTTAAGTGGTCATTTCATTGCCAAGACTGTCCTGTGTGGATGTATCCCTAACTTGCTTCTTCAAAATTAAAGTTGCCACCACAAGACAGGGCTTGGATGCCCTGCAGAGTCCTGTCTCCCACTTCCTCTCTGCCACCTTTGGGCAGTTCTGGGCCTCCAGCTTTCCAGCCCCCTGGTGCCCTAGCCTTTGCCCCATTTTAGATCTTTCAGACTTGCAAGATCTCATGAAATTTAGCTACACACACCTTTTCTGAAAAATAATCTAGAGGATATACTCCAACAAAACAAAAGAGCAAAACAAGAGAGAGAAAGATATTGAATGCTGGCAGCAAAGACCCAACGTGGGAAAGATGAAAGAATAATGTTCCCTGGGTCCTTTCTCTCTTCCCTACTCCCCCAGCAATTGGACTGGAATACTGATCATCTGGAGGAAGGTGATCATGAATTTCTTCCCCCTCTGGCTCCTTCTCTGACTTCCTGAGACCAGCCTTACATTTCTAGGAGGTACAGTGGTACCTGCCCTGGGAGGCAGCCCCGTATGGCCCTGTGTCAGCCTGGCTCCTTTTACCTGGGCTCCTGACTAGCCCATGGGTACCTACACTTCACCCCCACCCCTCCCAGGGTTTAATAAAGGTTCAGGTGGTCCTGGGGCCTGGAGAACAACCAGTCCAAACCGGAGAAGGAGGACACCGGCTGTGGGAAGAATGTATCCACGGAAGGAAACGGAACAATAAGATTCCCTGTTGTGCCTGCTTGACCTTACTGAGAGCGGTTTTACAGCTCTGTGAAAGGCTTTGGGGGGAAACTGGGGATGAGTTCACACACACACACACACACACACACACACACGCACACAAAAGTCCCTAGAAACTGAAAAAATAAGATAATCATTAACTCCAAGAAAAACAAAATGCCATAAAATAAAGGAAATGTATTAGTGGGTTACTTCTTGGCTAGCTGGAATATAATTAAATGGTCATAAGAAGGTAAATATTGAATGTTGAGGCAATTAAAAATTACAGTATGACTATATTGGGAGGATGAGGAAGGGGAGAAGTTTGAGGGGGAAGGAAGAAAAGGGGGAAGAGAACTAAAACATATCTTCTTTCACACTAGAAAGTTAATAGAGAATGTTTTAAATTGGAAGTTTAAGAACTAGCAGTATAAGCATGCAGTTTAGATACATGGAGATAAATACCCATGTCTAAGAGAAGTGTGTCCGAGGAGCAGAAATCAGGCATGGCGGTTAGGGCATAAACTGCTGCTTTTTATTGTAATTTTAGTATTGTAATATTTGTGATACTTTTTAAAAATAAAAATTTGGTTTTTTAAAATAACAGGCAATGGAAATTAAGGATGTGCCCCTCTTCACATAGGTGAGGCAGGCTCTCACCATTCAAGGTAGCTCTTTACTACCCAGACTAGTCACTGCCCCATTTGAATGCCATCTCTTTGGTGTTAATTTAAGATGATCAATTTTGCTCCAATTCTGTGAAATTATCCAACATTTGGATGATCCAAAGATGGTTAGTCTCTAATTTCAGGATGTTTTAAAATAGTAAAATGTTTTGTTTCTTTTTCATAACAGTTTCTGACCCACTTCTTAGCCCTTGAGTTTTCATACCTGTTATCACCTTTTCTATCTCTTTCAACACAAAATACTTTCTTTAAATTCTGAAAGTGCTTTTTCAAATTTGATCTCTGATCCAAAGGCACAATTTCCCTCTCAACTTTCAGCACTACTCCAGTTTCTCAGAAGTGGCCTAGGATTTTTCAGCACTGCAAGGAAAAGTGAGAGAAGGCTCGGGATTTTTCCCTCAAGCAGAATAAAGAAAACCAGGATTATAGAGAGTAACAATAGCAACAGAAATCTAGCACAAGAGATTTTCTACTTCTGAATTACCATTTGTGAGAATTCAGTAACAATTCAATTATTTTCATACAGGACTTTGATGGAGAAAGTGTAAGTGATTAGACCTGTGACCTTCAATCACCCGGAAGCTTTTAAAAGTCCTAATGCCTCGGTAGGTACCACCCCGACCCCTCCCAGAGATTCTGATGTAATTGGTCTGGGTGCGGAGTGGGCATGGCAATTTCTTTCAATGCCCCTTGTTAATCTGTCATGCTGCAAAATTTGGGTACCGCTACATTGGATCATGTCCGAGGTGTTATCTCACAGTAAAACATCCAAGAAAAAATCTAATTCAGTTACTGCATCAAGGCACTAAATTCACCTTTGTCATGTGAATATGGCATATGGATTCTGGAGGAAATAGACAGCAGCTCTTGCAAAATTAAACCTTAAATTGTCAACAACTGTCACACAGCTATCTTTAAACTTCCTCCTTGGTTTGCAATAGGTTCCCAAGATGGCATACCAAGGGCAGCATGGCTGGCTGGTAACTCTCGCTCATTTCTTGTCAAGCAGTTTATCTGAACTACAACATTGCCCATTTTAGAACCACTCCGATTGCCCAGACAACCAGCTGCTCTGTATTTTTTAATCAAAGAATTAGATGGTCTAAACATGGTTAATTCTAAGTCCTTTTGTTCTGGTCCCTGGCACACTGGATGAACCAAGTTTTTATGGAGCCCATTTCCTATGTGGAAGTAGAGGATGTTTGTGAGCCTATGTGAAATGGTTCTTCAACAACGGCAATGGCATCTGCCCACCTCAGGTAAGCATGTGTTCGGAGAGGATGAATCGAATCCCACAGCTGAGACCCAAGATTGGTGACTGCAGTCAGCAGTTGGTACCCATTACTGAAGCTAAGGGGGCTGTTCAAAGAAAGGCCTGAACTGAAAACCACGTTCAGATTAAGCCAGGGAACGCATTCTGACCTGCAGACAGGTAAAGTGTAGGTACCCCTGGGCTACTCAGGAGCCCAGGTAAAAGGAGCCAGGCTGACACAGGGCCATACTGGGCTGACTCCCAGAGTAGAATCACCACTGTACCTCCTAGAAAGGTAAGGCTGGTCTCAGGAAATCAAAGAAGGAGCCAGAGAGGGAAGAAATTCATGATCGCCTTCTTCCAGAGGATCAGTATTCCAGTCCAATTGCTGGAGGAATAGGGAAGAGAGAAAGGGCCCAGGGAACATCTCTGAGCCCATCATGTCTCAGGGCCAAAACCCTCCAAGAACAGAAAGGGAGCCCTCGCGAAATACCCCAGTCCTAAACCAAGCCCATCAACCCCAACTCCTGAGGTTGCACATGCCTGGCCGATATGTCCCTAGTTGCTCCATACCCAGTTTGAGGGTAGTCAGGCCATTTTACTGGAACTCAGTTCAGACCTAAGCAACAGGCAACACACTAAGGATGGCCCCCTGAGTCTGGGCCTGGCAGAGACAGGAAGCCATCAATGGGTAACATCTGCAATCAGGACTTGAGTAGAAACAGAAGGATATACCTATCAGCTCTATGAAGCCTGAACCAGTTTCTAATTTTCCTTGTTATACGAAAGAACCAACATTTTTTGAGCTAATGTATGAGATGGAACATAGATACAAACTTCATCCTAAATATTCATGAAGAATGTGAATTGTTACCCTCCTCCATATGCAAGCATGCTTAAAATAACCCTGATCTATTTATATTGGAAAGTCAAACACATTCCTCTTAAACCAGTCCCTTTTAGCTCCATAAACCCTTTGAGCCAGGCCAGAAACTCCACACAAATACTGGCCTTTCTTCTTAGGTCCCAAGTATTGAGAAATCTCTACACATCTGCAATAGATATTACACAGAATCACAGAGCTATGGGCTGTGAGAACTTAGTTCATCAAATGGTGACTGAGTGCCTACTTTATACCAGGAACTGAAGATACAGGAATAAATCAGACACAGTGTCTACCTTCAGAAGCTGAGAAAGATGCAGAAATAGAACATTTTACACAATATAATGTATTCACACCTCCCACAGAGGTATGAGTAAGTGATGGCGAGTTCGGCCCTACATGAGGAAGGGAGGAGACAATCGACAAAGGCTTCATGGAGGAAGTAGCCTTGAGCCTAACAATAAAGGCAGAGTAAAATACGGCCTGAAGACTAGTCATTTCACTGTGTGCATGTTGTGGGGCAGGGAGGATGGAATGTTCTGGGAGCAAGCAAGTTTTATTTTGAGTGGTGGCTGTGAATCTAAAGCCAAGCTCAAGTACACAAGAAGCAGGGCTTCACTTTTTTGTAACTCAGTTTCTTTTTGAGATCCATTCCACTGAGGTTCCTTTCTTCTTTATACAGGAGTTACAGAAGACCAAGACATTGGAATGGGGGGGGGGGGGGGTGTGGTCTGTTATTGTCTACCCACACAGATATGAGCTCAGATGTTCTTTTGTCACCTATTATTCTCAACTACATGCCTTACTGAGGTTCAAGCTGTCCAGCCACTTTCATACCACTCTCCAGTGCCTAGGAATTAATTCTGCTCCTCCCACACCACAACGTCTGAATTACAGAAGAACTGGTTAGTTCACTCTGTAGAATCACTCACCAGCCAGTGTTCTCTTGTCTTCAGTTTAGCAACCGCATAAGAACTAAACAGTTTCCCCCACAGAATAAAGAAAAAAAGCTGTGGCCCAGGAGGGCAGAGAGTGGAACAGCACACAGCTAAAGAGGCCTGCAAGAGGCAGCAAGGCCATCCAAGAAGCATACCCAAAGGCTACAAGGTCCTTTTGGACAGCCATGTAAAATTCAGCCATCAGCAATGAGCCCATTCAGTAAGGCCATGGCAAGGGCTGGGAATCCAGAGAATAGGACCAAACTTTGTAAGAAAGGAACCCCAAAAGGACTAGGCAGAGATCAGGACCCAATTATATGGGCTGATTCACACCACAGCAGGGCTCCCATCCCTGACTGGAACACCCACACCCAGCAAAGAACCTGATAGGTTGGGTGTTGATTGAATGAAGGAGAGGGACAGAGGAGTGGGAAAAGGAGGAGAATTCAGTGATAAAGGACAAGTCATGTGGCGGGGGGAGCAGATCTTCGAGTGGTGGGCTCTGGAGACTCAAGGCTGCCCCAGGCATGTGAAATAGCAGGCCCCTGAGTAGTAATTCCAGACCTATCCATTAGTGGCCCAGGTCCCCAGAAGTCTTCTTGCCCCTGGGTTGGGTGGGCTGAGATGGAGCAGGACTTGAGAGCAGACACTGCACTGTGCTCATATCAACCTGTTCCTCCAGGTCCTCAAGAGAGGGCACTGGCTGTTCCACCCACTTTCACCCAATCTTCACCACACCTCATCTGTGGGTAAGAGACAGTGCAGGCAGAGAACAAAACCTGGACTCAGATGGTTGGACTGGAATCCTGACCTGCCATTCATCAGCTTTGAAATGCTGGACAAATCATGTAACCAAAATCCTTGTTTGTAAAATGGGAAAATAATAGTACCTGGTTCCCAGGATTACTGTGAGGAGTAAGTGAGGTGAACCAGGTAAGTAGTATCAGCATTTAGCATAGCGCCTCACACACATACATACTAAATATATATATATATTCCCTTGCTCTTATGTAAAAATGAGTAGGGCCTGTGGATGAAATGAGTATTGTCTGCAGGACAGAACCCAGAGTCAGTCTAAAAATTCCTCAGTTTGACAGTTAAAACTCCATGCAGCCCATAGCACTTGGAGCCCCCAAAGTGCTACTTCATATCTACAAACAAGAAAATCAGAAAACAAGAGGCCTCTTTATCCAGCTCAAAGGTGGTTCCTCATCCTAGCAACAATAGCTCCGGAAAAAGGTACCATCTCGCTGCCCCACTCACTTATCACCGACTCATTAGCAGTGCTAGCTGCTGCCCCGGGAGACTGATTACTGTTCCTCCTCTTCCCTGGCAAACTAGGGTCTCAGGGAGGGCTCTGCTTACACCCCTCCACCACCCACCCCTCCCATTGAAAATAGAAGGCGATGCCAAAGGAGATGGCTCCAGAAATATGCCCCTTAGAGGTATGGCCTTGTCTCATTGCAGGAAGCAGTGTTGGCACAAAGCAAATGCTCATGACTGTCCTGTTAAAGCCAGAGCCCCCCAGTCAGCTCCCACTGGACAATTTTTCTGGGTTAATACTGGGGCCAGAAAGCAGAGCAGCAGGGAGATATAATAGCTCTTGTCCTATTAAATGAAGTCACCTAACCCAAAACTTTTGCCTTTGCCATCAGCCCAACCTAGCTTTCTGGAGAAGCTGAAATTTTTCCCAGGTTTCCCATACATTGATTGGCCTAGATCTGTGGTTTCCACTATATCAGGATCATGTGGGGAGTTTTGGCAAGACAAGATGCATGGGCTCTACCCCAGGTTAACTGAACCAGAACCTCTCAAGGGTAGAACTCAGGGAATCTGTGCACAGTAAAGGTTATGAACCACTGTTGTAGACATCTGTTCATAGGTTTACTGGGCCTTTCACAAGAAAAGGAGCTGCTATGTAGAAAACTGTCCCCACACTAACCCCTATGTTCTTGCATGAACATGCTCGTGCACACACACACACACACACACACACACACACAAATACAGGGTGATAGAACTGAGTCATGAGCTCAAGAACCGCTTCCCAACCCACTCAGGTGAGCTCAGGCCATAATAGCAACACCCGCCAGCTGGACCAGTCCTTACTGTTTGCCAAGCCCTCTTCAGATAGATGAGTGTCTTTGATCTTCTCAGCTGCCTATGAAGAAGTGATCATTAGTCCCATTTTGCAGAAAAGGAACTTGAGGTCTGTGGTGGGCAGAATAATGATTATTCCAAAGATGTCCACATTCTAATCCCCAGAGCCTGGTGTTTTGTTCATTGCAGCGCTGTTCACAGTGGCCAAAACATGGAAACAACCAAAGTGCCCTGCGACAGATGACTGGATAAAGAAGCTGTGGTACGTATACACAATGGAATATTACTCAGCTGTAAGAAAAGATGAAATATTGCCATTTGCGACAAAATGGATGGACCTGGAGATCATCATGCTCAGTGAAATAAGCCAGACAGAAAAAACAAAGAACTATATGACCTCACTCATATGCGGAATATAAAACTGAAAGCAAAGAAAACAGAAATGAACAAACAAATAACCCATGGACACAATCAATGGTTTAATGTTTATTTGGGGACGAGTGGGTTAGGGAGGGGAGAAAGGGGAGGGGGTGGGAGAGGAGCGGGGAAGCTATATATAAGGTGATGGAAAGAGAAGTCACATTAGGTGGTGAACTTATTATACAACAAGTTGACAATGCACTGTAGAACTGTGTGCCTGAAACCTATGTAATCCTTGCTAACAGATGTCACCCCAATAAGTCTAACAATAAAAATGAATTTAAAAAAAAAAATTCAAATAAACCTTTTGAAAAATAGTTGCTGTAAAAAGTCTTTGATACAGTAATTCCCCATCTGGGAATCTATGCCAAAAAAAAAACCATAAATACAAACACAAAAATACTAATTAGCAAAAACATCTGTCACCAGTTATTTATATTAAATAATTAAAAACATCTAAATTTCCAAAAATAAGGAAAGGCTTACATATATGTTGTATAACCACTCCATGGAATATTATGTAGTCAACAAAAATATTTGCTCAGACTATATACTAACACAGAAAATAGATAATAACATAATATATAGTGAAAAACAAGGATTTCAAATTATATACACACTGTAACTATGTAAAGACTATTTACTTTCATTTTGTTGACCTTTCTGTAGTCAAACCATGAAATTTTTTCTTCCTATTTTTCTGAACAAACTGTATTTTAATGACGCTTTATCAATGAGTATTTTGATCGGCTGAAAAGTACCAATGAGCACTATGGTAGACTTCCCAAAGCTGTCCACGTCCTGGTCCCCAGAACCCATGAGTGTTACCTTACATTATAAAAGGGACTTTGTAGATATGATTGAGTTAAGGAGCTAGGCGATAAGAATATCCTGAGTTACTAGGTGAGCCCAATGTAACCACAACAATCCTTATAAGAGAGAGACAGGAGGGTTAGAGCAAGAAAAGGAGCTATGACGGTGAAAGCAAAGATCAGAGCAATGTGCCCAGGAAATGCAAGCATTCTCCAAAAGCTGGGAAGGGTGAAGAGTGCATCCTCCCATAAAGCCTCCGGCAGGAACACAGCCCTGGGTCTTAGCCCCCTAAGACATGTTTCAGACTTCTGACCTCAAAATTACAAGACACTAAGCTTGTGTTTTTTTAAGCCACGGGGCTGTAGTATTTTGTTAGAGCAGTAATAGGAAACTAATGTGAGACTCAAGGAGGTAAAACTCAGTTACACAGCTAGTACCTGGCGTTGCTGAGACCAGTGCTCATTTTCCTTCCACTCTAGCAGTCCAGGGGTACCCAAAAGCCAAGAGCTCCATTTCAGGGTACAAGGGATACCTCTGCTATGTGAGTGCGCCCCTCCAGGGCTGTGGACTAGTTCTACCTCCATCCGTACTTTTTCTTGAACCCCCTCCTTTTCCCACACAGTCTCCTTCCTAGGGATTGCAGGGGCAGCGCACAGGGAAGAATGGAGGGACCAACTCAAATAGAAGAGCATTTGCTTTTGGATCCTCTGCTCCCCAGTCACCGGTGTCTTTATAGCAAATTCCAATCACAGCAATGAGTCTGAAATTCTAAAACAGGTGAAAAGCTAAAAAACAATAAACATCTAAAAACAAATTGTATGTTCTACCATTTTGAAAACTGCCTGCAATTGCTGAGAAGACTGTTTTTGTTTTGTTTAAGAGAAACATTAGTCGTGGCAGTGCGGCATTTACGGGCCACAATTTTTAATTGAGTGCCTACTGCTTGGCTTTGTTTATATATTTGGGTGTCCTGCCATATTTCAGAAAGATTTAATACACTCGTACTGCAAATGCCTTTTTGAGCAGAGCCTTGGGGTGTATCAGAGGTGGAAGCTGTATATGTGGAGGGAAGAGCTCATGCCTCTAGAGACAGGAACCCAGGACTGAGTTCTGATAATTTGAGTGTAATCCAGATTCACTCAGCTCTCTCTACACTGCTACAGTGGGAGGCAGTACAGAGGAGAGGTTGAGTGAGAGATCATAGTTGCAAGCAACAGAAAGGACTCTGACTAAATTAACCAGATGGGAATTAACTGTAAGGCTATCGAAGGATCAGAATCAAAGGTGGCTGGACCACCTGGCTCAGACTCAACCTGGTAGAACCCATGGTAGCCCAGCCATGGAAGCCCAGGCAACACACTGATACTGATGGTCCAATGAATGAGAGGCTCCTGTTGCCCTTACAACCTCCCACCAATCCAACTTAGCCTTGCAACATTGTCTCCAGACTCTGAGAACACAGCTTTGTTGGCTGAGCTGAGATTACAGCCCAAGCCCTGACTATACCTGGGCACCCAGTGAAAGAATTTGGAGACGTTGGCTTTTGGCTTTTAAAATAAAGGGTACAATGACAGACCATGGGAAGAAAGTCATTCCTTTACAGCAGTGGTTCTCCAAGAGTGGTCTCTGGACCACCAGAAGCAGCAGCATCTGAGAACTTTTTAGAAATGCACATTCTCAGGCCCCACCCCAGACCTACTGAATCAGAAACTGTTTGAACAAGTTTTTCAGATGATTGGGATGCATACCAGTTTGATAACCATTGCCTTACAGGAAATCCAAATGTTATTAATATTAAAAAACTTGAATGCCATCAAACCAAAAAATAACAATTGCCCGGTATGTTGGTTAGAAGTCAGAGTTTGCAGGCAGACTGGCGAGAAAAGTAAAATAAAATATTGGGGGAAGGGCATCTTTCGACAACATTGTTTCTTATTGATGTATGAGGTAGCATGCTTCTGTGCAAACACAACTTCCAAACAAATCCCCAATCCCTCCTTCCAACCACATTGCTGCCAGTTAGCCCCTCCTACGAAAACTCTGGGCCCTCCAGTCTCTCAGCCCCGACTCCAGCCCTCCCTCAAATTAATTATTCAGCCCCTAAGAACCAGCCCTGGTATTCTGAAAATCTAAAACCTTCCCATTCCTTTCACACAAATCCTGAAGTCCCCTCGAGAATGAAACTTCAGTGTCAGAACTGTCCACTGAGACCCTTGGAAGCAAACAAATCACCATCCTCTGGCCTGAGAAACGTTCATCTGCCCCCTCTGCCTGCTCAGGTGCCCCTTCCAGCCCCAGCAGCTGGACCCTGGCTCCATGGTTTAGGGTCCTCCCAGCATCAATTAGCCCTTGCCTCTCAGCCTGGCAGACACTACTCAAAGTGGGACTCTCAGAGGTTTAGACTGAGCTGGAGGGACACCATGTGGCCATGCCTGGTATGACACATCAAGACACAGGGCTTCTGTTCTTTGTGTTGACATTTTGTAAAAATTATGAAACAATGACATTAAGGATATTTGTGAGAATAAAAATAGAACTAAGGTTCACCCATAATTATGCTAACAGGATTATTTTCATTTGTTTCTACTCTTGAATGTTTTCTGACAATTAACAACCACCGTGCCCACTCCAGTGAACATCCCCTTTTTTCCCGTGGAAATCTGATCATCAGCATTTTTTAGGTTCATTCAAGGTTTTTGCAATCATGCTCTTCAGTGATAGTCAGTAGCAGGCCCTCAATAAATGTTTGTTCAATGAAATAGATTGAAAAGGCATTGAATTGTTTGGGAGGCATTTGGTTAAGACCTCCCTATTTGGAGTGGCACAGGCAGGGGTTCAAAACCCAGCTCTGCTGCTAACTACCTGTGCAATCTTGGGCATGTTTCTTAACATTTCCGTATCTCAGTTTTCTCATCTGTCAAATGGGGGGCAGGAGGAATATTACCTACTGTATAGGGTTGTTATGAGAACTAAATAACCATGGGTAAGGAGACAATTAACATTAGCATTATTATCATTTTTTAAATGCATCCCTTCTAGAACCATCACAACTAATGCCAGCTAAAGACCTCTCTTGGATGGGATCCCTGAAACTGCAAACCTATGTGTTGATTCATAGCTAGAAAAACATAAAATAAGACAACCTATACTTTAGAGACTAGGACCTTGGAACAGACAAAATGGGATTCCAGGCCAGATGCCCCTGTCCCCACTCCGTAGTATCACTATGAAGCTGTATGTCTCTAGTCCCAGCTCCTCCCAAGCTGCTGTACGTCCCAGCCTCCTCACCTGCAAAGAAGTAATGAGATTGCCTACCAGCCTCTCCATCTAAAGCACAATGTGCTCGGAAATGTGGGAGCAAGCCTAGGGTCCTCTCAGGACATACTGCCCCACAAGATACTCGACATTCACTCAAGGGCAACTTGACTTTTATGTGGCTGTGGACTCTGCTCAGAAATTTCTTTCTGCAGAAAATCATCTTGCTACCAAGTGACCCCCAATAAACAAAAGAAAACAGAGAGAAGAAACACCCGGAGACCTCCTGGAAGACTATGCAGGGGGATTCTCACTGACACCTTCCAGGGAGCCAGATAGCGTTTAGTGAACAAGTCTTCATGAGATCCCCCACTATGTGTCAAGTCTTCATGAGATCCCCCCTCTGTCCTCAAGGATTCATCTCTTTGTAGGGGACAGACACAGGGAGAGATGTAGACACGTATACCAATAACTCTGACAGTTTCACCAATGCTAGAACACAGGGGTGTTCCCAGGGCAGGGGGAGTGGAGAAGTGAACCATTAAGGCTGCTCTGAACCCTCAGGGAAGACTTCAAGGGGGAGATGGCCTTTGAAGGGGGATCAGACACAGGTGGTGAGACTAAGGCAGGGCTGGATCCGCTGCAAGCTGTTTATTATGTGGAACACAATAAAGTCTGAAGCAGGACAGGGCCCTGGGCTGGAGTGGGGGACACGGGTACATCAGAACAGCAGGAATGAGGTGGGGGGAGGGGGGAGTGTGCAAGTCAAAATACAGATTCCCAGGCCCTGCCCAGAGACCCACATTTACTTGCTCTGAGGAGGGGCCAACTAGCCAGTTCCTGCCCCCACCCCACCCCAGGGTGATGCTGCTGTACGTAATCCACAGCCCACCACTCTTATTAAGTCCAAATCATTGTAGTCACTCCTCCTTCTTAGGGCATCTGGGGCCCCTACTTGGAAGGTTCCTCCCATGCTGCTTCCACTTGGCTAATGCCTTCTTCTCCTTCAAGAACCAGCAGCTCAAACACTGATAAAGTCCTTCAAAGCATTGCTTTGTGCCAGGCACCAAGTTAGTTCTTGGTAGAGATTATTTCATTTAATCTTCAAAAGAACCTATAAAGTAAGTCTCCAAATTAACCCCATTTTACAGGTGAGGAAACTGAGGCACAGAGCAGTGGAGTAACTGGCCCCTGGTTGTGCTGCTGGTCTGTGTGCTTTGGCTATCTTGCCCACTAGACTGCTCACAGTGAGAGGCGGAATTCATGTCTGGGTGCCCCCGGAGCCCGGGCCAGGGCCCTGCACATTGCAGTTGCTTCGTAAATATTGGCGAATAAATAAAAGTATAAATACCACGTCCTTCCAGCTGTGACCCTCAGCCAGTGCCCGGGCAGCAAATCTGCCCTCTTCCTCTGGTCTTCTTCCTGTCCTCCGCCCTGCCATCTCCTCTCCTGAGACTCCTGGGACCTGGGACCCCTTTCCTGCAGGTCCTGGCACCTCCAGGAAGTACTCAGCAGCCCCTGAGCACGGCCCCACCCTGTCGTTAACTAATTGACAAGAGTGCCAAGGAGCGTGCTCTCCCAGTCCGTAGCGCCTTTCCATTTGGTAATATCAGAGTGTGGCCTCTCTCTCAACTGCCAGGCTCACTTCCTCAAAGTCCCCTCCTCGGGGCTTCTGGCCAAGCCCGTGCAGCTGCTCTCCCCTCCTGCTTTCTTTCCCTCTGACTCAGGCTCTTTATTCAATCCTCCTTCTTGCACCCATCCCTGCATTCTTTCTACCTTCCCTTCACCCCTTCCCTACCCGCTTT
The DNA here is from genome assembly GCA_004026885.1 of Lyroderma lyra. Lineage (NCBI taxonomy): Eukaryota > Metazoa > Chordata > Mammalia > Chiroptera > Megadermatidae > Lyroderma > Lyroderma lyra. Next base: position 59,246 of record PVJL010006740.1, on the reverse strand, counting down.
GCCTCCTTGCCTCCTTCCAACATTTGTGTAGGTTTTCTTCTCTTTCTTCTCTCTCACACTTCTCTCCCCGACCCATCTCTCTCCGCTCCCCACCCCCACCCCACCTCTGCCTGCTTCTCTCTCTCTCTCTCTCTCTCTCTCTCCCCTCCTCTCTGTGGTTGTCTGTTTCTCTTTCTCTCTTTCTCTCTTTTCTGTTGATCTCTGTGGGTGTGGTCTGTGGGTGTCTCTCTATGTCTCTCTGTCTCCCTCTTTCTGCTGGTGTGTGTTGTGTGGACCTCTGTGCTGGTGTCTCTCTCTCCCTCCCTTTCTCTTTGTCTCACTCTCTCTCTCTTTCTTTCTGCTTCTTTCTCCCTCTCCTTCTCTTCCTCCTCTTCTCCCCTCCCCTTCAGTCCCCTGTGTCTCTCCTCTCCCCAAGTTCAGCAGTGTTTCCTCCCTAGCCTCTCCCACACTCCCCAAAGGAGGTCATTTAGCTACCCTGGCTCCCTCCTCTCTGCGTCAGAGCCTTCAGGCCTGCAGGGTCTCTGGGCCCTTCGCTCCAGGTTTCTCACTGGTATCCTCCAGGCCCTTTCTCCTCTGAGTCCTCATTACTGCCTTCTCACCTCAGACTACCCTGCCCCCTCCTTCGAGAAGGCTGTCTCCTGGCCCTGCTGGGGGCTGTTCTCCCCAACTGTCCCCACAGCTCTGCCTCCGGGCTCCTTGCTAATCCGGACCAGGCCCCAACCCTCCTCTCTGCTGCCTCAGACAAACTGCAGAAATCTTGGAGCTGGAACCAGAGGGGCCCCAGTCACATTTGGAAGCAGAAGCAGAAGGGCCCCAGTCACATTTGGAAGTCACCCAAGTGAGAGGCAGAAGGGCCTCCACATCCAAGTGCATCCACCCTGCCAGTGTTGCACTGACATAACAGCAAGGCTCCAAAACAATCCTTAAATGCCAGCATCCTTCAACTACATGTTAGGTGCCCCTGTTAGCTTGTGTCACAGCTCCGCCCTCAGGTCCTGACTGGCTCACTGAGGCCCAGGAATTACCTGCTCCCTTGCAGAGCACACTCAGACCTGTCTGGGGCCTTGGAGGGGCTCATGAGAAGACCCCAATCTACAGGGACTTCATTACTGTCCCTGCCCTCCAGGGTCTGATGGGAGAGAAAAATACAAGCAGCAAATACAATGTGATAAATGCAATCACAGAAATGGATAATTTTGAAAGGAACTGTTTATTGAGCACATAGTAAATGCCATAAACTGGTCTAAGCATTTACATATATTATTATTTCAAGCCTCATCTGCTCAAAAAATATTATTATCCCAATTTTATGAATGAGAAAATGAAGCTCAGTTAAATAACAATTGCACAGCTAACAAGTAGGAGCCAGGATTTCTAAACTGTTTAATTGACTCTAAATTACTACTTGCTTCTGATATAAGTTGCTATGGGTAAACAGAGTCACCCATAAGTGAACTCTGTTGGAGGGTAAGGTAGATGAATAAGAGGGTGTCAAGAAGAAGGTGAGGCCAGATTCACCTTATTTTCTTTTTAATAGACTGCTTCTTGGTTTCACCTCTTAAAAATGAGAGGAGAGAAAGAGAAAGAAAGAGAGAGAGAGAGAGAAAGAGAGAGAGAGAGAGAGAGCTGAGGTCTGCTTGGTTTTTGAAGGATGAATAGGAGTTCCTTGGACAAAGGAATTCAGGCCAAGGAATGGTTTGTGTGATCTTTGATTTGTAAAACTTCTCTCTGGTGAACTTTTAAAAATCTGACATAATTTCTGGTCATTAAAAAGTATAAATAACTTAGTTAATATTTGATTCAAAAATTCCTTCAGGATCCCAACATGACTAGGAATGGGAGCCAAAGTATCCCATGAAAAAATGTCAGTTACTGTTAATAATGACATTAAAGTCAACTTTAAAGAGGAAAAAAAAAATCACCCATAAGGCTAACATCCTAACACAGCATTTTTAGTTACTTTTGTTTCCTCCCAATTCTTGTCAGTAAAAATATGCATGAGCACTTAACATGGACAGTCTGGAAGGCAGCTCCATTAGCTTGCTCCATTAGTATGGTCAGGTGAATGGTAAAGTCTTTGCTGGGATTTACAAATGTTCTCTAAGTGGCTGTTTTTTCATTAGTAAAATTTCTCTGTCTGAGTCACTATTTTTATGCAGGAAAGAAGTCTAATATCTCTATAGAAGTCATTCACTTCTACTAAGGCAATACAGCTAGTGTATGTATACTTGCTTAGGAGAACTGTCTTCACAGTGAAGACTAAGTCCTTACCTAGCAGCCAAGGCCCAAGCCTCCTTCCCATATTATTCCTTTACTCCCCAAACCTCTGCTAGTGTCAAGCAGCCATACCGACCCAATGTTTTTAGAATAGACAAATATACTCCCATTCCCAGGTCTTTTCTCCTATGCTTCCCACTGCCTCCAGTATATTTCTTTGCTTTCCTCAGATTTTTTTTTCAGCCTCCATTCTTTAGGATCCAAATGAAGTCCCAATTTGTCCATAAACCTTTTTCAGAATACTCAGGGATTTTTCCTGCCTCTGAGCTTTCTAGTTCTAACAATCAATTCCACTCATTCTTTAGCTGTTATAGCATTTATAGACAGGCTCTGTCTCCTACCAAGATTTAAAGATCTTAAAGGCAAGGAACCATATTCAATTTATCCTCCTCTGCCTTCTACTCACAGCTGGCACTTTGCAAAAGTGTGTTGGTTAAAATGATGCTCATGTGTAACACAAAACACTAAAATTTCTAGCCATAAGGGAAGAGCATCATAAACAAAATGAAGGATAAAAATCATAAGGTCTTATCAATAGATGAAGAAAAAGTATCCATTTATGATAAAAAAATTCTCAGCAAAATGGGAATAGAGGAAACATATCTCAACATAATAAAGACCATATATAACAAACCCACAGCTAACATCATACTCAACAGTGTAAAGCTAAAAGTGTTTTCCTTAAGATCAGGAACAAAGCAACAATGTCTAATTTCACTACTTTATTCACATAGTACTTGAAGTCTTAGCCATAGAAATATGACAAGAAAAAGAAATTAAAGAAATGCAAATTGGGAAGGAAGAAGTAAAACTGCCATTATATGAAGATGGCATGATACTATAGAGAACCTTAAAAAGTCTACCAAAAAAGCTATTAGAATTGATAAATTAATTTAATAAAGTAAAGATACAAAATTAATATTTGGAAATTTGTATATACTAATAACATACTCTCAGTGCATTTTATACAATAATAACAAACTTCAATATGTTTTTATATACTAATAATAAACTATCAAAAAGAGAAATTAAGAAAACAATCCCATTTATGATTACATAAAAAATATAAAATACCTAGGAATAAATTTAACCAAGGATGTAAAAAGCCTGTACTTAGAAAATTGTAAGACATTGAAGAAAGAAATTGAAGAAAATGCAAATAAATGGAAGCACATACCATGCTCGTAGATAGGAGGAATTAACATCATTAAAATATCCATACTACCCAAAGCAATCTACAGACTCAATGCAACCCCTATTAAAATACCAATGGCATTTTTCACAGAACTAGAACAAACAATCCTAACATATATATAGAACCACAAAAGATTCTGAATAGCCAAAGCAATCTTGAGAAAGAAGAACAAAGTTGGAGGTATCACACTACCTGATATTAAACTATACTAAAAGGCTATAATAACCAAAACATCATGATACTGGCATAAAAACAGACACGCAGACCAACACAACAAAATAGAGAGCTCAGAAGCAAACCCACACCTATATGGTCATTTATCCATGACAAAGGAGCTAAGAATATACAATAGCATGTAAGTGGCAGAGCCAGAATTTTGAACCTCCAGTTCAGAGTTCAACATTCGCCATGGGATGCTGACTCATTAGAGAACGAGCGGCTCTGGGAGACTTGTGCCCCAAACACCAGGAGCAATGGGATTTCATCTCAAAATGTGTTTATTCCGATGAGCACCACTGAGTGGCCATAGTTATAGATGAGAAAAGGAGTGTGACTTGTTCAATAGCTTTTAAATGTAAAATAATCCTGTTACCAAATGCTCCAACCCCTCCAGTGACTGATATCTAAATATTCCATTTTCTGATAATGAAAATACTTAATGCGTAAAGATGCTAAACAGCAGTTGCAATGTGCATCCCCTCTCAAGCGTTCATGCTCGGCATTTGAATCCAGCCTCTATGCTGGAACTCAAGTAAGCTCACCGCTTTCAATGGTAGCTCTGGTGAGTATTAAAGAGTCACCAAACCCCCTGGGATTTAGATGTATGACACTTTGGTGGAAGCAAAGAGAATGAAAAAGTCTGCACAGAAGTATGCCATGCTCCTGATATGTTATAAGCCCAAATATGTGGTCTCCACTGCTACAGTTTCACCTAGAAGAAAAGCAAAGACAGGAAATAAGGGTTTGTTGAGTGAATGACTGATTACCAAAGGCGTAATTCAGTAATCACCCATAATACCATCAGTCATTTCTGAGCAATTAAAATTTCACAAACTGAATCATCACCCAGGTGGCTTACATACAGGGCAGAGCTTGGTTCATGTCTCAATGTTCTGGGGCTTTCTCAGATGACAGACTGTAGGAGTTCCTGGCATGTAGAACACACAATAAAATTTGCCCAGTGGTGCATCTTGCCTGAATCCAATTGAACAGTCATGATAGCAGGGAGAGTCCATCCCTGCTGAGCAGAAGCATGCCTTGATTGATGAGGAAGATCCATCAAATTTGAGACTCAAACTAGACCCAACTGAAGCTCCCTTTCATCCCTCATCTTCTATGAAATGAACCGTAACTCTTATCCTGGGGATCAAGCACATCTACTTCTGGCTCAGTGTGACTTTATCACATGCCTCACCTGACCTCATCCCCACAAGTGTGACCTCAGATTCATGGCCCACACAACTGAGAAAATAATCCTGAGTGCCAGTGTACCACACAGGCTGACACGGCAGGGTCCAGAATCCATGGTGCCACCTCCTCCAGAAACAGTGACGCATGCTCTTCCTCCCAAGCTAATTCTCTGTGTCTATGGCATTGCATCTACAGATGACAGAATCCCAGGTGGGCCCATTTGTTGAGTTTTCACTGTGTGCCAGGGTCTTAGCTACACATTTTACAGGCATTATCTTATTTTATTCTCCTGATAGCCAAATGAGGAAGATTTTATTATATACATTTTATATGTGAAAAAACAAATGCTCAAAGATCAAATAACTGGTTAGAGGTCACACAACTAACAAGTGACAGAGATAGGATTAGTGCCCAGATATGTCTAACTACAAATCCCAAGCTTGTACCCTGTGCTCTACAGTGGCCTCTAAGGTATCATCTTCCATGGCTGAGGTACAATGCTGCTCCCCCATGCATGAAGGAAGGCCAAGCAGGCAGGCCTGGAGGCAACTGGACCTGGTCCCAGCCTAACTTCATTCATCCATCTGTTCCTGCATCCAGCAGATGTTAATCACTACTGTGGGCCAGGTGCTGCAGAGGAATAAACAGCACAGAGGTCCCACCCTTAGCATGTGGACTTCAAAGACAAACAAGGACTTACTTTGGAGGCTGTTCAGTCCACAGCCATGTGTGTTCATTTTTATTTCCACCAGTCATATTTACCGGGAACTTCACTGTTGGATCAAGTTGGTTCTTGAGACCTGGATCATGGAAAAGTCCAAAGCAGAGGGCCAAGTGCCACTGATGTTGATCCCATGCTAGTTCCAAGGGGAACTTCAAACCTGGGAGTAATCCAAAACCTCTCCTTACCACCTGTCTGGAATTGCTTTTTGGCTACACCCTTGAATGACTCACTGGGAGCAATATTTCTGGAGCCATTCCAATTCAAGTGAAAGTATTTGGTGTTTTTTTAGTTACTACTTTAACCTGATATAAAAGGGCTGGAAGGCTCTGGACAAGCTCTGCTTAATGGGCCCAAATACCCGCCAACACTCCCCATACAGTTAATGATATTTTCTTCCTTCTATGAGAAACCAGTGGGATTAGACAATTGTGACTGACCTATTCTTAAATCACATCAAGTCTGTGTGTACCCTCCCAGAAGACTATATTTCTTACAACAAATAAAACATGAAGTAAGTGGGTGTAAGATTTCTATAATAATTTCTCTGTATCTAGAAATTATATTCCCTTGTCCTTTAAATAGTCTTGTTGAGGATAGAGATGGCCTGCCTACTGAGACTGCCCACCTCAAGCAGAGGAGCACTCCAGTTTCTTCCCAGGGGAGGTAATCAAAGGAGCTTGACCATGCTCACAAGACTTGGCCCAGAGCTGCAGGCAAATGACCTCTCTTCACCCACCAAGGTCAAGTGGGTCATTCCCAGCTCAGGAGCACTAGACTATCTGAACTTCCAGAACACCACCACCTTTGGTGAAGAGCTACAAAATGTATCTCATCCCTTAATAAAAAGAATGTAGGTCAGGCTAGCCCAGAGAAGGTACATCCCTGATATTGGCAAGACTCTAAACAGAGGTCCTTAATACAGTAAACTCCCATTGGTCAAAAGAGCATTATGAAATGCTGTGAGGTGGTAGGTTTTCAGTTTTACTAGTTTTCTGCCTTTTGTGTACCCATGGTTTTATACTTCACTGGTTTATGCCAAGGTGCCCCAAATGATCTTTGCCCCTACAAACTGTCTACAATCTGCACATGCTCTGCTTACTTGATGTTACCTAAATACAGTTTCTAAGTCAAGCCCTGCCTCCCCACTCCAGGAAGTCTGCTCTGACTTGTATCCTGAGTCTTTTCCCAGCCTAAACATTGGTCCTATGGCATTAATGGCCTGACATGACTCCAAAATAGTAAAGCAATAGTCATCTATAATAAAATACATATGCCCTTTGCCCATTAGATGAGAAAGCATGGGAAATCACAATTGCCAAATGACCTTTCAAGGACACTTCAACTGTCAACCAAGTGACCTTTCCCAGGAAACTACTGAATGTATACAGCTATAGATTTGTGTTCTAGTGCAAAGTAGCAATATACTACTGATATTCTTTTACTTCTCTTACATCTATGAAAAAAAAGTATGGATATGGTGGTACAGAATTTCTGAGAAACAAATCCACTTGTAAAATTTGTCCTAAGAAATTAAGTGCATCTGTACAAAAAGATGTCCATTGCTATAATATATTTATATAACAGGAAAAAATGTACGAACATATGTAAGCCCATTGTGGTATATCCATTGGAAGAATACTAAACAGTCATTTTAAAAAATGTATAATAATATCTAAAATTTTTCACAATATGTTGTTAAATGATTAAAGTTTACATAGTATGCATGGTATTATTCTAATTTTACATATGAAAGAATTTTACGATATTTACAAAGAAGGAAAAGATAGCAAAACCATTATCCCTGGGTTTTTCTTTATCTTCGAATTTTCCTGCAAGACAATGTATTTTTCTTGTCATTCTAAGTTAAAAAAAGAAGTTACTTTAAAAACAGATGAGATAAATAACTGTAGTAAGACTTTTGGAAGAGACATCTCCATAATTGAACTCTAATATGCCTTCAAGCTCTCTGACAGCTAAGGAAAAATGGAAAGATTTTAGGTTTTTGTAGTAATTATTGGATGAATGTTTATCTTCTAAAGAACACTTTTCTTTATCCTTACAGTAAACTTGTGAGTTAAGCTTCTATAACACAAAACATGTTTACACTGTAAACTATTCTAAGAGGTTAAAAAAGGCGGATGGGGGATAATTCGAAAGTATTGTTGGTAGTGGGTATCAATTTTTTCACCACGCAGCCTACATTTAACTTTCTTCTGGTAACTGCACCCTGATTTTCTTCTCTGGAACCACCCCCACCCGTCATTCCAATGAAGTTCACGTGCAAGGGGAGGGGTAACACATCCCTAATTCCAAAGATGGGCATTAACTCAGACCCAACCAACTATAGCACCACAGTCCCCATTCCATAGTGATTGCTTAAGGGATAGACTTGGACCTAATCACAGGCAATGAAATGTAATTAAACTTTTGGGTACTGCCAAGAAAAAAGCACGTGAGCTTTTCAATTGGACTTAAATCTGGGAAGACAAAAGACTGACACTGCCAGAAGCCTTCTTGCCACCACTTAGAGTCTGAGGATGCAGTGATACAGGGAAAACTATTGCCAAGAAAGAGTGAGACATGGACCCAGTATTAGCCCCTGGATCAAACTGTACTTGTCTACCCTGTACTTTTTAGTTGCATAATTCAATACATTTTCTTTCTTATTTATATAGATATATATAGATATAATAGATAGATAGATGTCTTTTTTCTTTTTTTTTTTTTATCGTTTTTACTAAAGCCAGAACAGGTTGAGTATTTCATTACTTGCATCCAAGAGTCCTGAATGACATGCTTTCAAGTTCAGTACACATTTCCAAATCCTACAGGGATGGTCATGCATACATTTTAGAAATTATAAATATCCTACAGAGGCTGAAAAACTTTTTATGAGAGTAATTAAGGGAAGTCATGATAAAGAAAGTGTTAATACTCCTATTCAGAAGTCTGAGACCAGATGTCTTCTTGTTTTGATTTTCATTATACTCTTTGATTGGATAATTATATTCCTCAACAATAACCCATCCCTCAGAGTGTTGTTATAAAGAATAAATGAGGACAAAAATACATTAAGATGCTTAGAACCATGCCTGACACCCATGGGTTTCCAAAAAATTTTAGTTTTTTTCCCCTTAGAATATGAGTGTCAAAAAACAAAATGCACATAGACAAAATGCTTATAAATTATTAAGACCTTCACAGTTGTTCAAAACCATGTTCTTTGGACCTCTTAAACTGAAACATGATCACAGCATAGGATATGTGCAAGAAAACATCCCCAAAACAATGACATGGCTATGTTCACAAATAATGGACCGAAGGAGGAGGACATCACAGTGGGTACTTTTGCAGAACAATTGCCAAAACAGGAAAACTATAAGAATGGTTTCTCAGACGGTAAGCCGAAAGGCCTACAAATAACTAGGGGCAGTGATGTATTTGATGTGCTGACTGAGAAAGCAAGGAGTATGAAAACATCTCCAGAGAATCTAAGGGACTCACATCAACACAAGATGTTTGTCCTGTGAGATAACAGAAAATATATGTATTAGTCTATGACCCCACTTCCTGGCACAGAGCTCCTGAAACCCTTGTAACATCCTAGTGGTAGGAGTGTCTTTTGTTCTGAAACACTGATTCTGAGTGAGATCCCAGATGGCTCCTGGATGAGGTCTAGTCACCAGAAAAAGAAAGCCACCATTAGAAGCTTTGAATTTTCAGGCCCATATCCCCCTTACCCCACATTCTCTTGAGAAAAGAGGACTTTAAATAGAGTCAATAATCAATCATGCCTACAGATAAAGCCTCCATAAAAATTCAAATAATATGGTGTTCAGGGAGCTTCCAGGTTGGTGAACACATCTATATACAGGAGGGTTACACACTGCAACTCCATAGGGACAGAAGCTCCAGCACTCACCAGACATCAACCTACATATCTCTTCGTCCTGGCTATTCATCTCTGTCCTTTATCATATCCTTTAAAATAAACTTGTAAACATAAGTAAGTGCTTCCCTAAGTTCTATAAGCTGTTCTAGCAAATAATTGAATCCAGCAGGGAGGCAGTTATGGAAAATTTGGTTTTGTAGCCAAGTCAAACAGAAGTTGGGAGTAACCTGGGGATTGGCAACTGAAGTAGGGAGCAAACTTGTGGGACTGAGTCCTTCACCTGTGGGATCTGATGCCATCTCCAGGTAGACAGTGTTAAAATTGAGTTATATTGTAGGATTCCCAACTGGCATCACAGAGAACTGTTCGATGTGGGAAAAAACTCCACACCTGTGATGACGAGAAGTGAAATGTTTCTGCAAGTAGTAAAGGAGACACGCAGAAGGGAAAAAGTTAGGTTTCTTTCCAATACAGTTACAAAATCTGGACTTCCTTTTGAAAATGTAGATGTTCCTAAGAGGAGAATGTAGTACAAACAGCATATGTTTTAAGTCATACTGGCCTAAATTACAATCCCAGCACTACCTCTTACTGGGTGACCTTGAGCTATTTCTTAAACTCTCTAAGTCATTTTTCATATCCTTGAAATTTCAATAACAATATGTACCTGGGAGTAGCTCCTTTCCTCCAGAATGTATCAGTTATTATTAGGGAAGCTTGCAGATAGTTCTGTTCTCCTGATAGTCTTCTTGTTCTGCACTTCCCTGTCCCTTTGGAAGTTGGGTGTGTTCTTGTGGTTTGCTTTGGGAAATGAAATGTGAGCAGAAGGGCCTTGTATCTGTTGAGGTAGAAACTTTAAGAATAGAGTATGATTTGCAAGGTCCTCTTCTACCTGATGAAAGGATTCTAGAAGCAAGGGTCAAAATTGGATCACTGTCAACCTGAGTGTCTTGGTGTCTATACTGAGCAAACCCTCTTTCTGAACTGTATTGGATATGGATCATAAGTGAGAAAAAGATTTTGATTTGTTGCTTACTTTAACATAACCAAGCCCATCCTGTTAAATACACCCAGTTAGGCCCTTTCACATACATGAAATTTGGAGATATATGGTATATAATTAAATTATGTAATTCATATATTCACTCAAAATTTTGAACCCCTCCATATATTATGGTCAATGCTAAAGTACTTCTAGAAGATTCAAAATAAAATGGATATGATTAGAAAGGATTGATAATACCCAATGCTAGTGAAGATGCAAAATGACAAACATTTCCATATCCTGATGTAAGGAATATAAATTGCACAAGTTTTCTGAAGAATAATCTAGCCCTATCAAAATTTAACCTAATTTAGAAAATTATGAGATACTTATACAAAGAAGTATGTGCAAGAACATTCATTGATATACAAGTTGTAAAAGTGAAAAATTGAACATGACCTACATGTCTAACAGTGGGCTAGTTATTTAAAGCATGGTAAATACATACATGGCATTCTATGCACCCAGAAAGAATGATGAGGTCAATTCATATTTAAATACAAATATATCCATGATATGTTATTTGTAAAAGGCAAAGTAAAATAGCATACATTGTATGGTTCTGTTTTCATAAATGTGTATTTGCAATACTGAAAGAAGAGCTACCTCTATACAACTAAATGGTTATCTTTCTATAATAAGCTACAAATTGATTTTCATTTTTTCCCCTTATGAGTGACTGATTCTTTTTTTTACAATAAACATATTATTATTTTCTTAATCATAAAAAAGTAATAAAGTTATTTTTATTCTGAAAATGGAGGAGGATGAATGGAAGGTGAGGTGTAGAGGAGGAGTCAGTGAGAGAGCGTCACCAAGAGACTAATTAATCATCTGCCGTGGTGACCAAGAGGTTGTCTGTAAAACATGGCTGCAGACAAGTTCTGTTGAGAAGAGTTATGTTTAAAACAATTTTTACCAAACAATATCAAAATTTGATCAAGTATATTAGGCCCTGTAAAAAGAAATTTTGTAGAGGTTGTTCAGCATGGAGTAGAAAAAAAGGATCAAGGCAGCAAATGTGTCACCATGTCTAGAGTTGCTCTATCCAATAGGACAGCCATTAGCTACATGTAGCTGTTGAGCACTTGAAATGAGGCTAATCCAAATTGAGATGTGCTGTTAAGTGTAACATAAACTTTAGGCTTTAAAGACTTAACATGAAAAAAAAGAATGTAAACTATTCCAATAATTTTAAGATAGATTATGTGTTGAAACTATAATACTTTTAATATATTGAGTTAAGGAAATCTTAATTTCAGATTAACTTCACCTATTACTTTTTACTTTTTTAATGTGGTTACTAGAAAATTTAAAATTCCTTATGTGGCTCACATTTTATTTCCATTGGACAGGGCTAGTCTGATCATCCAGAGGAAAGATTGTCAGTTCTTGCTTAATGTACTTAAACCAGTTAATTTAGAATTCATATTTATCACATGTACAATATTTTACATCTGATAAAACAGTTCCCAAAAGTTTGAGTATTTTTTTCTATCTAAAGCTATTCCTATCTCAGTTTTAAACTAAAATACTAATCAGAAGATGAGAAGATTTGGAGAAAGTTAGATATATGCAGAAAAAGGGAAACTTCCTCTCTGTGACTAGGGAAACAACATAGCATTTCACACCTTTTTGTCACCTCTTTTATTTCTTTTCAATGAAGAGGGAAAAGACAGTTGGCTCAGTGCAGAGAACTCAGAAGTGCAAATCTGCCCCTCCTCTGGGTAAAATTTAAGCAGTACTCAGATCTTCTCCATGGATTTCATACCAACATAAATTCCAGATGGATTAAAGAGACATTATTTAAATATAAAAAAAAAAAAAACTAGAAGAATATTAAATACACATGCAGTTAACCATTGGGATAGAAGAGTTTCTAAAAAAGCAAAGAAGAAAAAATATAGAGATAGAGCATATACAAATTAAAAACTTCTAGATATAAAAAGTATAGAAATGAGACTAAAGAAAATAATTATAGCAAATATCACAAACATTAAATAAACATTTTTAAATGTACAGATCTTAAACAAATTGATTTAAAATATACTTTGACCCCAAAAGTATATTCATCAAAGAATTATAGAGCTAGAAGTTCCCTGGTGGTGTAGCGGCTTAAGGCCTTGGTGCTGGTGCTGTCAACGCTGCGGCCTGGGTTTGATTCCCAGCCAGGGAACTACTCACATACAAAAATAAATAAATACATACATACATACATACATACATACATAGAATTATAAAGCTAGCAAACAAGCCCATGAAGAAATGTTCAATCTCCCTTACTAACAAATGAACGCAAATTAAAACAAAAGTAAGTTATCTATTCTACCTACATGATTAGCAAAGATATTATTGTGATTATTATTTTATTTGGGGTGAGAATATAATAAAATGAGTACTAATATATATCTTGTGGTTCTGAAAGTTTGTTTAAACCTTTTGAAAAACATTTGCTGTAAAAAGACTTTGATAAAACTAACTCCACAGATGGGAATCTATCCCAAGGAAAAACTTATAAACATAAACACAAAAATCCTTATCAGCAAAAATATTTATCATTGTTATTTATAATATTAAAAAATTTAAAACATAGGATGCAACAAAATGGTGGCATGAGAGGGACCTCCAAAAAACTCCTCTGGAGATTACAACTAATAAAACTATACTGCAACCAAGGGCCCTCTACACAACTCACAATCACAGCTAAGAAACCCACTCATGGCATTAAGGTACCTACAGGCGGGCAGAAGGTTAAACAAAGGAGAAATAAAAGGGCAAGAGCAGAGACATGGCTACATGGTTCCCCACTTGGAACTCTAATGCTGGGGGAGGAAGGAGGAAGAAGATGGCAGGAGAGTGCTCCAGTCTTCACTCAGTCTGCAGGACAGAGGAAAGGAGGCCCACAGGCAGGGTGTGAGATACCATATCAACCTGACTTTGGCCACAGGAGATACAAACCAATCCATAAAACACAGCGGCCAGACTTCACTCCAGTTCCCAGAGGAGGGAGAGCAAATGAGTGGTGAGGAGCCACAGTGCGAATGCTCCAGCCAGGAAGGAGGAGAGAGGAGGCTTCACGTGCATTTTCTGGCCCACAACCAGCACGATCTGAAAGACCAGCATACAAGACAGCTGACCCCAAAGCTCAGGGCACAATCCATTTGCAGGGCAAACCCAAAACAGAAAGGTGCAATCATGCCCAAACTCCCTGCAGGACCTCCAGAGCCACAGGAAGGAAACAAAGCCGCAAACATCCCTCCCCCACAGAGCTCTGCCCACCAAGTATCAGCAACAAACACCAAAGAAATTACAGCTAGGAGGGTCCAGAAAGGTTACAAAACAATGAGAAACCAGAGAATTAAAGAGATGGGAACAGGTGACCTATCAAAACTGAGCTCAAAGCAACGATTATAAAAAGGCTTGAGGAACTGAATGATAATTTCAACAGAGAGATAGCAAGCATTAAAGAAGACTTACAAACCATTATAAAGGACCAGAGAGAGATAATGACTACAGTAACTGAAATGAAGAACAATGTAAAAGTCACCAAACTAGATACAATAGAAGCGCAAAGTAGTGATTTGCAGGAAAACCTAGCAGAAAACACCCATTTAGAACAGATAGACATGAGAATCTAGAAAAATGAGGATGGTTTGAGGTTCCTCTGGGATAATTTTAAGTGGAAGAATATCAGAATCATAGGTGTTCCTGAAAGGACAGAGGAAAAGCAAGGGATCATGAAATTATTTGAAGAAATAATGACTGAAAATTTTCCTAAACTGGTGAAGAAAATAGACATACAAGTCCAGGATGCACAGAGAATCCCAAACAAGATGATCCCAAACAGGAACACACTGAGACACATCATAATTAAAATGGCAAAAGTTAAATAAAAAGAGAAAAATTTAAAAACAGCAAGAGAAATACAAGTAGTAACTTATAAAGGGACACCCATTCGATTCTCAGCTATTTTCTCACCAGAAACTTTACAGGCCAGAAGGGTTTGGCGGAAAATATTCAACATCATGAAAACCAAGGATCCACAACCAAGAATAATGTATCCAGCAAGGCTGGCATTCAGAATTGAAGGACAGATAAAGAGCTTCTCAGATAAGGAAAAGTTAAAGAAATACACCACCACCAAACCAGTACTACAAAGAAATTAGAGGGATTTCTTTAATATAGGAGGAGAGATGAGAGAGTGGGTAAATTAAGGGAAAGGGATGGAGAAATTTAGTTTGATTGTTAACATAGAATTGAAAGCAACAAAGAAACAAATCTCATGGACACAGTCAATAATTTAGTGCTTATGTTAGGGTAAGGGGGAAGGGAGTAGGGGAACAGGGACAGAGACACAAATATATGGTGATGGAAAGGGAACTGACTCTGGATGATGAACACGTAATATAACACACAGAAGATGTCATGTAGAATTGTACACCTGGGACCTATGTAATTTTTACTAATCAATGTCACTTAAATAAGGTTTTTTAATTAAAAACTTTTTTGTGTGTGTGGTGATGGTTCACCTGGCTGAAAAGTTGAACCCAGGCCAGGGCGTTGAGAGCACCAAAGCCTAGTTGCTACACCACCAGGAAATTCCACTAAAAACAATTTAAATCTCCAAAAATAAGGAAAAGATTAAGTAAAATATGGTATATTCATCAAGAGAATATTATGTAGTCAATAAAAATGTTTGTTCAGATGATGTACTAACATGGAATATAGACTACAATATACTATTTAATGAAAAACCAGAATTTCAAACTATATACACAATATGATTATAACTATGTAAAACTATTCAATCTTTTTTAAGATGGAAAGAAATGTTCATTATGTTTATCTTTTAGTAGTCCAACCATAAACTATATCTTTCTTTTTTCTATTTTTCTGAACTATGTTTTATTAATGCTTTATGAATGGTAGGCCGAATAGTATAAATGAGAATTATGATAGACTCCCCAGAGATGTCTATATCCTAATCCCCAGAACCTGTGAATATATACATTACATGATAAAAGGGACTTTGCAAATAAGATTAAAGTAAGTATCTCAATATAGGAGATTATCCTAGATTATCTGATCCAAGGTAATCACAAGGGTCCTTTCTTTTTTTTTTTTTTTTATGTGGGTAGTTCCTTGGCTGGGAATTGAACCCAGGCCGCAGTGTTGACAGTGCCAAAGCCTAGCCACTACAGCACCAGGGAACTCCAAGGGTCCTTAAAAGAAGACAGCAGGAGGGTCAGAGAGAGAAGGCAGTGTGATGGATGACAAAAGCAGAGATTGTAGTCAGAGAGACATTTGAAGATGTCGCACTGCTGGCTTTGAAGATGGAAGAAGGGACCATGAGTCAAGGAATGTATGTGGCCTCTAGAAAATGGAAGAAACAGATCGAGAAACAGATTTTCCCTTACATTGGTGGTACTTGTACTCCTGGAGGTACATGCTGGGCCATTCAGGGGTACACAGAAAATAATCAGTAATGGTGAAAAAACAAAGTAAAAAAATGCAAAACGTTAGCTATGGAATAATAAATGTTCAGTTTGAATCATCGTTAATTAGATCACATTAGCAAATGATGATTGTGGAGGGCATGGCTATCAACCCTTCCCCCAACCCAATCTTATACCAATCATTATTCACAGTTTCAGAACAATCCATTTGTGACATTTCTAGAACTTCCCCAAACATATAAATACATCCATAGCCAGACTGTTTGATCAGTTTAGTTTTATTGTCTGAGTAAAAGTGTGCTGTCTTCAATTGTGATTCTTTTCAAGTAGTTTTTTATTTAATGTTTAAATACTTGATCGTCATTATCAATATTTAACTGCATTACAAATATTGTAAAATTACATCTGTGGTTTGTACTTTAGTTATCTTTCTAATTTATTACCTCATCTCCACTATTTTACATAATATAGGTACTAAACAAAAGTATCAGTATTTAAAAACAGCTGTTTTAAAATTAAAGGGTACAATTTATAGAAATGAGTTTAAAAGAGGCACAGACGTGGAAAAGGACTGAGAACCACTGCCCTAAAGCTTCCAAAAGAAACTTAGCCCTGCTAAGACCTTGATTTTAGGATTTCTGATCTCCAGAACTGTAAAATCATTAATTTGTATTGTCTTAAGCCACTAAATTGTAATTAGTTATAGCAGCAACAGGAAGCAAATATAAATGTATACTATTTTTATGGTAGAAACAAACTTTACTTGGTTAAAATTGGCTTTATTGGATTAAAAGAGCTTTGAAAATAATGTGTGAGTTAATATTTGTAGTCTAGTATTGTTTCATCATTTAGATGTCACAAAATATCAAATTGTAATTTAGCTTAATAAGTTTCTGATGAATGTGTCTCCTCTTTTCACTCTCCCTGTCAATACAGAAATGCCTCCCTACAGAGCAATAAACATTGGCTTTAGGGAACTTTGCTTAATATTGAAATCTAGTACCCAAAATCTGAAAAGCAGACAATAAGCACCAGGAAGGAGAAGCTAAAAAAAGGAATAAAGTTGATGAATAATAAATAAAACACATCCTGAATTGAGCAACTCTAGATTTATGCAAATCCAACATTGCACAGAATTTTCCAGAAGGCACACATACAAAATTTTAAAGAAAAAGAAAAGTACAGGATAGTTAATGGGCAATGGAAATACACAACTATTATTATCTCCTCACTAGCTCTCAGCGTATTCTCCCTTCAATCCATTCTCTTGTTCCATGTGGACTCCCGGGTTCCAGTTGACAATCATGCTTCTGCTGCTCTGGTCTTCTTGTTTCAAGTCACCTGGAGCATCTGGCTCCTGGCCTTCAGCTCGCCCGCCAACACTCCCCCACCACCACCACCTCTCCCTCTCTCTCTCTCTCTCTCTCTCTCTCTCTCTCTCTCTCTCTCTCTCTCTCTCTCTAGTTTAGATTTGCTCCACCCATTTTCCACACTGGGCACTATTTCTGATCTTAACTAGCTCACCTCTTCAGATTCAATCTCCAGCCTTGGGCTGTAGGAGGTGATGGATGCTGTGGGGAGGCGGGAAAGAGGGGGGCAGGTTGAAGGTGAGGAAGTGTACCTTAGACCGGTAGGCAAAAAATAGTACAGTCACCAGTCACTTTAGGGAAAAATACTCAGAAAGCTGTGAAAAACATTCCATCACACATGATAAGTTTTGACAAATACTAATTTTAGGTAAATGGCTCATTAGCTGACTTGGCTATGGGTGAAGTGGTTTCAGTGAGCTGGCCTATTTTCCAAGCATGTCCTCACACATGCACATGTGTATACCACAAGGCAGACTCAGCACATCCTGAAAGTGGAGGCAAGTGCCTCTGGCTACCCTAGCATGCAGCCAGTCTGCTCATATCCCCTAATTATCTAGTTCCGTCTGCATTCATCAAGCTGTATTCTCATTATAATTTGGCTTCCCAGGTAGATTTTCCTACTGGGAGAGAACAGGCTGACCTATGAGTCGGAGTATTCTGGTCCCACTGGCAGTTACTCTGCAAGGAAATTAATAAATCAACATTCTCTTGGGAATTGGATTTTATGCCCATTCTCTAAAGTCTAAATTTTTTACAGCACTAAAACAAACATTTCGTTAGTGTCTTAGTTAAGGCCTTTTAGGTTGCAAGGCAGTGAAACCCACTTTACTGAGCACTAACACAATGTAGAAAGTTATTGTAAGATGGTAGTGGCATGTCACAGAACTCAAGGACAGAAAAGGTGGTTAGGGCTTAAAGCGGAAACCAGAAAGCGATCAGATTGAAGCCTCTGCCCTCACTCTTGGTCTGTGTCTCACACTCCTGCTGCTGCTCCCCTCCATCCTCACACTCTAAGGCTGCACAAACACCCATGTCTGTTTCTCTCTTTATACCTGCTTTGCTTTGCTTTTTTTGCACATCAGCTTTCTCTGCTTCTCAGACACGCAGATGAAGACAGCTGCCTCTCACCTGCCTCAGTTCAGCAACCAAGACACAAGCATTTGTGAATCCCAATTCTAAATCCCCACAAAGGGGATATGATTGGCCCTATTTGAGGGAGATACCTATACTGATCAGATTCTCTATACCTGGTCAGGGAAGATGGCAGAGCTGAGAGGAGAAGGACAGAGTAAAGCCCAGCTCTATAAAACTGAGAACACTCCCAGTAGGAAAAGTAAGATTATGGATGGGACAAGCATCACCAAATTGCCACACGTCCACAAACTCCAACAGTCAGAGGTGTTTCAGAATTCAGAATTTTTTATATTCTAGAACAGGGTCATATACCTCACATAACATCACACCCCCAGCAGAGCCAAATGCAGCTTCCCATAATCAATAGCTTCACTTAAGTTCAGGTTTTGCCTCCAAAGGAGTTACAAAAAGACTTTTGGTTTTCAGAGCTTATGGTCTTCAAAATTTCAGATGAGAGATTTATACCACACTTCTCCAGATTTACAAAGCCGAGGACCAGACCTTGGTGGTATCAAAGCACTTCCTCCAAGAGCCTCCCTAGGTCTGAGTTCCTCCAAATGTGGTCTCTGCACCAGCATCACCTGGGAGCTTGTTAGAAATGCTGAATCTCAGAACCCATCCCAGATACCAGTATACTAAATCAAAATTTGCATTTTAAACAGATACTCAGTGTCTGAATCCATTCAGGCTGCTATAACAAAATACCACAGACAGGGTGTCTTATAATCAACAGAAATTTATTTCTTACAGTTCAGGAGGTTGAAAAGTCCAAGATCAAGGCACTAGTAGATTCAATTTCTTTTGAGGGCCTGATTCCTGGTTCACAGACAGCTGTATTTTCACTGAGTCCTCACATTTTGAAAGGGGTTAGAGAGCTCTGGGGGCCTCTTTTATAAGGAAGGGCACTAATTCCATTCAATGAGGGCTCTACCCTCATGATCTAAGCACCTCCCAAAAGCCCCACCTCTTAATACCATCACCTTGGTCGTTAGGATTTTAACATGAATTTTGGGGGCACAAACATCCAGTCCATAGCACTCAGGTAGTCTGTATGCATAATAAAGTTTGAGAAGCACTGCTCTGAGTGGCAGTCAACCTCCCTAAGTCACCAATCTTTACATTTGTGCACATGAACTGCAACACACACTTGTATAACTATCCCCTCTTACATGTTTTTTGAATATAGCTCCACAGAAAAATGTGTATCTATTTTCACAACTAACAAACCATAATTTTTACAACAAAGAAGAAACAACCTTAACTCCAAATCTGTGCATACCACTTAACCACTCTGCCCAACAGATGGACGGTCTCTCTCACTGCAGCCAGCATCCCTTAATGAACACTTCTTCTTGTACTGGTATTTAAGTTGTACACCTGGGTAGGAGCTTCTTATTATGAAACTATATCTATCAGAGAGTATTTATATAATCCTTCATGAAAATGGATCAAATATGATATAAAGCAGCTGGAGTTGTAATTAAGAAATTACATAATAAAGAGTACAAGCAAGTGAAACACAGAGCATTATCCAGAGTGTTAGCTCTCTTTGTGTCTTGCATAAAGAATAGAATTTTCTAGAAGGACATTCAATCTAAGGCCCATACTCAGAATGTTTTTGCAACATAGTCACATCCTTGTGACTTAACACCTTTTACCTTGCACCCAGTTGTTTTGGAATTCATAAGGGCAAGAAGGAAGGAATAAATATAGAGGATTTTCTCAAACAATAACAGATTTATTTCTTGAATTCAATTTCAGGCTCTTTGGAAGTAGAAGAAACCTTCAAAATTCCAAAGAAAATAAAAAAGCTATGAGTGCAAAAATGCCTCCCAGAAGCAATAACAAGAAAGCAATTAAAAGAACAAAATAGTGATATTGGCAGCTTTCAGGAAAACTCAACCATGGTGGAGAACACCCTGAGAATGTACTAAAAATAAGTGACTGCAGCTGCTCTCCATAAGTGGTAACTGACCTGGCAACAACAATCAGAAGCATTCCAGTGGATCTTTCTCTACCCGGAGTCCCCCCGAGTTGAGTGTGTTTTTTGACCCACCATAAGGCCAAGATCGCCATGGCTGCCCGCAAACCAGCGTCTCATTTAGTTCCTTATGCTAACTTCCCCATGACTCACATTTCCATGGCTCTTGGCACCCAGAATATCAGTTAGTTCTTCAGACTTAGAGTGGGCATCAGTCCCCCTCATTGTCCAATTCAGCTTCTAAAACCACCCTTCCATGATCCTAGCTTCTTTAAGGTTTATGACATCTCCCGTTATCCCTCCATTTCACTTCTGTCTGTCCCCTGGTCACCTCAAGTGACCTCAACATGACCAAACCTTGACCCTTTATTTCTCCTACCCCCAGACTCTTCATCACCCTATTCCTAACCCAAACTTAGTTCCCTACATTTCCTGTCTCAGGTGATAGCACCACTGTCCACCCTGTCATCAAAAAAACCTGAAAGTTATCCTTAATTCCTTCCTATCCTTTCCTCTCAAATCCAATCACACACCAACAATTGCCTCTCAAAGCATTCTTGACCCCACTACTTTTCTCTATCCCTACGACCTCACCTTTAGTTCAGGTTAAATCATGTTACCCAGATTATTTCAGCAATCTCTTAAATGGACTCCCTGCCTCCAGTATTATCTCCCTTAAACTCAATCCTTCACAATGCATCCAAAGTAATCTTAAATTACGTCATTACTCTGCACTTCAATACAATAAATATGTTTTTTAAAACCTCAATGCTCCCAAATCCCTACATCAGAGATTCACAGTGTGGATGCGGTTCAGGGATATTTATATCTTCTAAATTTATCTGTAAAATTTTGAGTGTATGTTTGTTTATTTTGCAAGGGAGATGGTCTATAGCTTCCATTAATTTTTCAAAGGAGTCTGTGACCCCATAAAGGGTAAGAATTAATGGTCTGGCAATTCTGGCAATTATTGTCTACCATGTGCCCGATACTAGGAATACCACAGTGAACAAGCCAAGAGGGCTTCTCTCACCACCTGGCATCTGACTTTTGCATATCCTTCACATCTTAGCTCAGCCTCATATCTTCAAGGAAGGCTGAGATATGCCCTTCATTTTTGACCCCTTGACACCATGCACTTATCTCTGCCACTTTATAGGGAAAGTATCAGTTTATGTGTCTCCTCCTCTGTAAACAACTCATGGGCTCAAGCTGTCTTTCTTTGTACTCCCAGAACCTAATATAGCTCCTGTATACAATAAGGATTCAATAAACATTTGTTGAATTGAAAAAAAGAAAAGAAAAAGTTCAAGACTGATTTTTTCCTATGAAGTAAAAACAAATGGTCCATTCCCTGCTGACTTCATGAGACTATTAGAAAAGTTGCAACAGGATAAAGACTATAAAGACTCTATTCAGAATAAAGATGAATTTCATATTTAATTTATCCTTCTAATCTCTGATATCTGAGTCAACAGAAAAAAATGTTAATGTTAACAGCACTGCTAATAAATGTGAATAACTCCAAAACGAGCTTTATCCTTGGTTTCTGGTATTGGAAAATGACCCAAATCCCATGTTTCCACATGATACAGATCCAGTAATAGAGTCTGGGGTTCTGTACAGTGTGTCCCTCCAAGTCTGTAGAACAAGACCTTTGGGCGAATGACCTCTGTTTCCTCATGCTTCTCACCTGCTCCAGAAGCTTCAATCTCCATTGCAGGTGACAATGTTCTTTACAAGCATGGTGCACTAATCCTTAAAACAGAATCAAGGTGCTTTCTTTTCTTCCATTTTCTGTATTCCACTTCTCCCAATGAAAATTGTGCATTGCCACAGGGAATATTAGGACTGTTACATCTGAAATACAAACAGAAAGATTCCCAAGTGGGTTGAGGAAATAGTTCAGTAGTAATAAAAAGTGTGTGTGTGTGGGGGGGGAGGGACTTTGCCAAAACTAAGCTTTTTGAGAGAAAAAGGGAGAAAGAGAAATTGTTGAAATTCAAAGGACAAACCCTTAGGGGAAAGGGCATGTTTGTCCATTAAAAGAAAATTAAGCACTCTACAAAAATTGTTAACCAAATATAATAAAGCCATTACAATTTATTTCCACTTTACAGAAGATACAAGGGCACTATTTTATATATTAAATGACACCACAAGGAAGTAATTAAATAAATCAGAAGGTGAGACATTCTACATAGAAGTAGCCTGGCTCCTCAGAAGCCAGTGTGATTTTTTAATGTGAGGGAATGGGGATTGTTTTAGAATAAGAGAGATAAAAAATCATTTAACTAAATACAATGCATAAACTCTGATTGAATTCTGGTTCTAAAGCATAAATTTAAAAATTTATAAAAATTTCACTTGGGGATAAGTGAAAACAATTGAATATGTAATTTAAATTAGATGATATTAACAAATTATTAATTTTCTTAGGTGTGATAATGGTTATATTATGTAGAAGAATATCCTTATTCTTAGGAAATTCATACTAAATACTAAAGTATTTAGGAATAAAATATCTACAACTTACTTTGAAGTGTTTCATATATAAAATGTTCTATTAAATATGACAAAATGTTACAATTACTTAATCAAGATGAATGAAGTGCATGCTAGTGTAACAGTCCTGTTCTTTCAACTTTTCTGTATGCTCCAAGATTTCTGTAATAAACAGTTGGAAAAAATAGCTTGAAAAGAGAACTGATGAAGAGTACCCAACCCATGAGTGATCATTGGAGTTGCCATGGGTGAGAAGGCAGGGCATGAAAAGGGAAGTTAGTGGACCCTCTAGGACTGGAGCAACCACATAAAGATGAAAGTCAGCATCAGGAGACTGCTGTACCTGGACACAAGGGAGCACTGTAGGTGGGCAGTGCCAGGGTACTGCATGGTAGCTCATCCAATGCCTGGAATCTGGCCAACACTTGTTACCTGTGCTAGTAAGTCCTTTTCGCTACACTTGTTGTCCTCAACTGAGGGTATCCTACCATCTAGCCATCCACAGTCCAATAGAAACAGTGCCCACCCATGCCTCCATAATTTTTCTTAGCCCAAGAGATACACCTTATGAGGAAAATTCCATTTTCAATAGCTCAGGACACTCATAAGCCCCATCAAAGGCAAGACAGGAATATGGCTAGGTCCTACCTTCCAGTGCCTGTACTTGGATAGGAATGACTGGAACTATATAAGATTTCTCTTAGGATCAAGAGTAGTTAACCACACCCACATGACATGTAGAAATACCAAAACATGGTCCTGAAGAAAACTAACATAGAATGGTTCAAAAAACTTGTCACTCTGAGCAAACCCATCTTCAGTTCCCAGCAGTCTAGGGCAATGATAAATGAAACATTAGAAGGTGCAGAAACCATTTATTGTGCAACCACTCAGAAGTAGAGATTGGTTTGACAAACTTCCACACAGAAAAGTGATATTCCATAGGTTTCAAGGCTCTCTTGCCTCCTGTTTTTTCAATGTCTGTTTTCCAAAAATGTGACTAAATCCCAAAAATAAACTACAATAATGATAAATTTCATCTATTCTCAAAAGCCCTGATTTTCATAAATGAGCCAATAGTAAGAGGCGTATAGTCCATACATACTGGCAATTTGTAGCTCTGCTTGAAACAAACATTTTAAATTAAATGAGACTAATAAATCAGTAATCATCAAAATAAACCACATAATAATTATGTTATTAACAAGTCAAAACATATGTAACCCAAAGCTTCCTGACCCTCAGCTATCAATAGGTACAACTGGGGTTATAGTCACATTAATATTAATATCTGAATCCCATTGGCCCAGATCCCTATACAATCTATCAAGAACTACAGTCTCTTAATAAGTTCTCCCCCAGATTTTCCAGGCATCGCCAAGGGGACTGATATATGAACATGAATCAGCTCCGGCCTCTGTCCATGCAAAACAGATCTGCTAATGTGCCCTCCACCAGACCTGGGATCTGGGATTCTTGTTCATTTCATATCATCATAGTGACTAAAAAGCCCACCACTGTCACTGCACTGACCCTGCCGAGCTGGACGGAGACCATCTCTCTGACACCAGATTGCTGAATCACTGATGTTCACCACAGTACAACTCTCCTTCCCAGTCGTTGCCACAGGGAAGAGAAGAATGGTCCCATTTGCCCTGCCATAACTTCCCTTGGCGGGTGTGCTTTGGGCCCTAGCATTACACAGTTTAGTCAAACAGGTCTTCCAATTTTTATTCCTGGCCCCTCTTCCCAGTGCTCTCCACCGGTGCTCAGGCCCCACTGCTGATCTGACTCACTGTGCCAGCTTACATTACATTCTCTTTCAGAGAATGATCCACCAAGAGGCCCAACTGCCTTCCTGAAACCTGGCTTCAGTCAGAATGCCCCCAAACTATCAACTGTGACAATATATGCTTGAAGCCCATTTGTGGACATGGTTTAAGTGTCCTTGTTCAAGAGTTCTTCAGTCCCCAGGTAAACCATCAGATGCAATTAAGCACTTGGGAGGAAGAGTTGTTGCCCAACAACACATACTAAATGTTAGATAGAATCTCAATCAGCTCCTGCCCAGCCAAGACTCAGATATAGACACACAATGTACTTTATTTCTTATTGAAAGTCTACAGCTACAAACAGCACCTACAAACTCTAACTGTAATTTTATGGCTGTAACTTTACAGCTACAACAGCACAAAAAGGTGGCTATGTCCACTCAGCCTTTCTCTCCCTCATTTACAATAGTTTGTGGGAGAGAATGTTGTGTTTTTAAAAACTATTACTTAAAACTTTCTGGGAATTTTACCTCTCTGAAAAGAATCAGACATGGAAAATCCTTGAAGACATTATGCTAAGTGAAATGAGCCAGACATAAAAGGATAAATACTGTATGATTCCACTTACATGAAGGACCTAGTCAGATTGACAGAGATAGAAAATTGAATGGTGGTTGCTTGTGGTTGTGGGGAGGGATAATGGGAAAGTGCTGCTTAATAAGTACAGAGTTTCAGTTTGGTAAGATGAAAAAAATTCTGGAAATGGGATGGTGGTGATGGCTGCACAACAGCTTAACGTCACTGAACTGTACACCTAAAAATGCTTAAAATGGTAAAATTTATGTTATGTATATTTTATTATTAGGTTGGTGCAAAAGTAATTGTGGTTTCAGGCTGTGAATTTTAAATCATTAAAACTAGGCTCAAATACAAGCAGATCAAAGACTTGATCCTAAGTCTCTTGACTCACTACCTAGTGCTTTTCCCACAGCCAAGTATGAAGCACAACAAAGTGAAACTGAAAAAGTAAAAAATGATTCCCTAATGTATCAAAGAGTGAAAGAGTCCCTATTCTACATTATAGCTTAAGAAACGAAAGCGTATAATTGGGGGATCTAATTTAACTTCACAATCCTCCCACCCCCGCCTCCAAGTAGGAAAGTAGATAAAAACAGAATCTGGGGTGAGAAGTCATCTGACTCACCCATGATGTGGTGGAGAGGAATCTGTAAGCAAACACCCGGCATTTATTTCACCTCCTGTACCTCATTCTGCCAGCACTGGCAGCCAACCCACTGCGTTTCATTCGGGGGCTCTCTTTTGGAGATGTGGTCGGAGCCCTATTTAGAATGACAGAAGTCACCTAAAACACGTAGCCATTAAGCTAGAATTTAAAAGAACAGACACATGCAGAGAACAGATTAGGCCATCTGGCTGCCATGGCATGCTGCGGGTTAAGCCCCCAGATGTGCGTTGTGGGCCCTGCCTGACAGCACTGTCTTATCCACAGAACTTCATCCCTGGGTCCTGGCCTGTTCCAGGAAGCAGCCAGCAAAGCTGCCGGCCAGAGAAAGCACGTGGCCTCAGAGGTGAACCAGGGACAGCTTCTGCAGTGCCAAGGATTTATCTGGGCAGCCAAATGTACTCTGACAGACAGGTCTGTGTGTGCTAGAGAAGCTCGCTCCATGGCTCAGATGAAAGACTCATTACAGAATTCACCCACAAGGGGAAGTGAGTTAATGACTGGGGTGGTTCACCTTCTGCCTAGATGCGTCATAAAATCAACTTGTAAAGCCAGGCTCTGAGAATACATTTGCTCACCCAAATGTGGTTCTGTGGGACTAGGAAACATTTCCAAGAGGGAACGCTTACAGAGGAGAAAGTTCTTAGGCTTTCTCTGTGTTGGGAATGGGGCCAGTGGCCTGAGCCTGACAGCTGCTCCAGGCATGGTCAAATCTGCTGACAAGCAGCCCAAAGCCGCCTGCAGCATTTGCTCCACATCTGGGACTTGTGATTCACCAGCCACTCTACATTCTCAAGCAGGCCTGAGCGTGCAGGCCCCACAGTGCTCAGGTTCCAGCACTCAGGCTTGTCCCTCGACCTGAGTGCCCATCAAAATTCATCCTTATCTGCAACACTGCCTTCCCCTGCCTGTAGAATAGGCCTAGTCCACCAGCTCCAGGTCTAGGGCAAACTGTGCCCAGACCATCTCAGGCCAGCCTGAGATATCATAAGAGGCTCCTAGACAGTCCAGGTCCCTAGACACTGGTGTCTGTTCTGGCCCTTTAAATTTAACATACACTCCCACCATGCCCAGCTAGCCCACCAGAGTGAGCCACAGCAGCACCTGTTCTAGTCCAATCCTGTTTTCCCTGGATCTGCTATTCTTGTTCTCACCTCCCTGGTTCTCAGATTCCTGGCTCCATATCCCAGCTGCCCTAACTGTTTCTGGCCCCTTCACTTTGGTGACCCTTTGAATTTCCCTTTTTAGACCACAGCTTCTCACATGTTTCTGACTCAACTTGCTCCTACAGTGCTGGCTTTATGCTCAGTCTCCTGGGTACCCCCTCAGCTGGGATTATCCCCAGAAAAGGCAGAAGGCGAGGATTTGTTCCTATGATCCCATCCTGCTTCTGATGCTCAGCTTTGCTTTGCCTTCCAATTCCAGCACCCGAGGGGTTCCCTGATCATGCCCCTGGCTGCTGGCCCCTACTGGGTCCTGACCCCTGGAGTCCCTCCCTCACCTTGGACAGCTCGGCCCTGGGCTCAGCTTCTGATTTCATGCCGGCCTTGCTCAGGTTACACCAGGCCCACTCCCCCCACTACCTCACTGAGATCAGAGCAGGAAAACTTGTCAGGCCTCTGATGGAGTCGGGGCTGGGGGCGAGGCAGAGAGGGATTCTGAAAAGAGAGGGAAACACTGCCTCCGGCGGAGCCCTGACAGGGTACAGAGACTGGGAGGAGTTTCACATCTGTCTGGGATCACTTCTGTCTATAGATTGGGGGGATACTTATGAAGAAAAGCCTAAGGGGGAGCAGAAGGCAAGGCACTTGCCATCTCAAGCCCTTGTTTCCTACTTTCTAAATTGTGTGCGTGGGGTAAGGAGAGGGTTATAAGATCCTGGAAATTGAGTGCCCTCATATGGCTCAGACCCCTTTTCTTGTCTGCCAGGTTCCACGTTTGACTGTAGGAACATATCTGTCGTGGATGTTCTCCCTTCAGCCCCTCCACCAATGAACAAAGGAGCCCACCCAGGGCTCCCCAGCTCTCAACCTCTCCCTTCCCTCCACTCCAGGTGTAAAAACAAGCATAGCCAGCCAGCTCCTGCTCCCCTCTTTCTCCTCTCTAGCACTCATCATCGCCTTCCCTGAAATCCCAGGGACCCAAAGACCATCTTCCCCTAAAATCTTGGCAGACCACTGGTTTTCTTCATAAGCCCGACAGGTAGCAGCTTTGCTTAATGAGCATGAACTGTTTTGGAAAGGTACGGTACAAGATTTGGGTGCCTGGCCCCCAGACGATTCCAGCTCTGCCACGTATTAACCATGTGACCCTAGACAAGTGATTTCACATCCCTGTGCCTGTTTCCCCACCTCTGAAATTGGGATAATAATAGGCCCTCCTTCACTACATGGTTCTGAGGATTATTGGAGTTCATTCATGTAGAAACAGTGCCCGCTCGCATGTAATAAATGTTGATGCCACAAGTTCTCAGTTATGGATTGCTCAGGCCTTATTCAAATACTTTACATACAATAATACATTTTGTATGTCAAACAGGAGCAGAAGGATCGTTTCATAATTCTAATTTAAATTATCATTAATGCTTATCGTGCTCACCAGTAGGAGTAAAAAGCATTATCAAAACTCATCATAATTCCTATTACTCCAAAGAATCAAATTGTTTTTATTTTTTGGTGCTCTCTCTACTGGTCTTGGTAAGCTTTATGTATGATAAATATTCACACCTGGTCCAAAAAAATAAACTAACTTGTAAAAGGTTAGAGAATTTCCCTCATCTGAACATAAATCCAGTGCGTAAAGACGACAAAACCAAGCACCCAGGGAACAGAAAGTCCCAACAGTGCCCCTCATATGACAGAAGGCTGCATCACAGTGTGTCAGAGTAAAGACACACTTCTGTGTGTATCTTTTGATTTAACATTAAATCATAAATTTTGTGCTTGCTTCAGCAGCACATATACTAAATCATAAACAGTTTCCATGTTGCTATAGAGTCTTTGAAATTATCATTGATGACTAGAGAATAACCCATTTAGTTGAATTCTCATAATTGAACTGACCTCACTATTGGATACTGGTAGATTTTTACATTATAAATAATTCTGTAGTAAATACAGCACAACGATATTTTCTTTCTTTTAGATTATTTCTTAGTCTAATTCTCAAGATGGGGTTACTGGGTCAAAGAAGCAAACTGAGGCTATTTTAAGCTGTAATCGCTTCTGTCATTTCATGCATCCCAGCTCCGTTAGTAGACAACAATGTATTTGAGGGATGAAACAATCCGAGGAAAGCAGGAAGAGGGAGACAGGAACTAGCTAGCATTCGTGGTGGAGTGCGAGGCGTTGTGCTGGCTTCAGAACGAAATCTCTGATGTGCTGCAATCTAGCCTGCCCAGGTTTGTCATCACTGAGGTTGTTTTGTCATTTTTGAAGACATTCACTAAACAGTACATTAGAAGCTTTGTTCACTCAGTCTCAGTTAATCCTCACAACCATGCTCTGGGGAAGATATTATCATCCTCATTCTCCAAAGGAGAAAGCAGGAGCTTGGAGAGATTAAACCAAGCTTGCCTAGCTAATGAATGGGAAAACCTGGATCCAACTTTATGCTCCATTGTGCTACAGCCCTTCTCCAACCTCCCAGCCCTGAAATTACAGATGGGATTTTTTCATCCTCTGCTTGGTATGGATACGGGAAATGCTGGAGATGGGGGCTGGGGGAAGCTCAAGCCACAGGACTGCTCTGACCCCCGCTAGCCCTCCACCCACTAACAGTTTCCCCTTTCTTTCTTGCTGGTGAAAAGCATATTAAGGATGTCTTTGTTTTCGTTCTCTCTCTCTCTCTCTGTCTCTGCCTCTGTCTCTATCTGCCCCCGCCAAGGATAGGGATCCCTATAAATAAAGGACCCACTACCGATCAAAGATACTGACCGAGGACTTATCAGATGTCCTTTGAAGCTAAATATCTCTCAGAACAGATATTACTGAACCTAAGCACATTGACAGAGCCTATCTGTATGTTAAAATAGTTCTCTCATAGAATTATTTGCTCTAGCCCAACATTTACCAACTTTGGACACATTTCAATATCTTAATTAAGTCATCTAATCTCAGAATATATTCATTCTAGCTCTTTTTCCTACCAAGAGAGAGACCTGTATTATTTTCCCTCATATTTTGAAACATTGTCTCTCCCAAATACACTGGATTAATAAAATTCAAGTTGTTGCTTAATGATGCATTGGGCCACTGATATCCTGGCTTATTTTAGGATTACCAAGGAACAGGCTGCAGCTAAAGAAGGTTATGGAAAGACAGAGGCTCACACCTACACTGACCAAGGAGACCAGATTTAGTGAAATGAATGAATGAGGAGTCATTGTTGGGTGTGGCAGGAGATCATCTTGATGGCTCTCTGAGCTGAGTTCTACAGTAAGCTAAACTGTGAAGATCGTGCATTCGTCAGGCCTCTTCCAGAAATAAGTAACAGAAATCTGACTGGTTGAAGTAGAGAGAGAATTTATTGGCTCATAGAAGAAAATTCTAAGGGTAGTCTTCAACTGTAACCGGATCCAAGTGCTGAAATGGCATAATCAGAAATTAGTTCTCATCTCTTTTCATTACTTTCTCCAAAATTATCACATGACCACAAGTAGCTCCAGGCTTATTTTCCAGAGAAATCCTAGTGAGAAGAGCATATGTATTGGCCAGCTGTGCCATCAAAAGTCCCAGGACTGAGTCTCAATTGGCCTGAATTGACTCATGTGCTGAATATCTTCAGCTTGACCTTCAAATCTACTTGCCACCTTTCTCCTTGCTCTGTAGCTAGAAGGCTGGCCTGAGTAGATGTATCATTGGATCCCTTTTCCTATGCCTTCCTTTGGCTATTTTCAGTGGTAAGACCAGCAGGAGACTGAAGGAAAAGACAAGAATGAAGACAGATGTTTATTTTCTCCACATCCCTTTGCAAGGGTCTGCATGGCTTAGCTGTGTCTTTGGGCCAATAGTCACAGGTTCTCCCTTAGCTCTCTCTGCACATCTTTCCTTCTTGTAGTCCCAGTAATTGCTCATCAAACTTGCCTCCACAACCAGTGGGTAGTACCAGCTATAAGTAACCCTAGGAATAGCACTATCTCTTATGGTTTTTCTACACTGTCACTACACCTCTGTGGGAAGGTTATTTGATAACTGATATAGCTAGAATGCCCATTCCCAAGTCAAATCCATGTTTCTTATTGGACAGGCCTGAGTCATATGCCTGCCCCTAAAACCAAGGTCTGAAATCAGTTCCATCCAAGCCACAAGTACTGAGAGTGGAATAGGGATAGTCCCCCAAAGGGACAGATGAAAACAACCTGTTATCACTATATGTAGCAAAGTAAATAAGAAGGAATTCTAATTATCAGTATTTGTTAGACTACCTAAGCATTCTTCAGGAGCAGCACCTACGTGTAAATTAGGATGTGTTTCAGAGAATAAATTCATGCTGAAATTTCATCCATGTTACATACAAACCAATGCCTCCAAAAGACCTGGCCACTCATTTTGTGAGCTCTGGGCCTGTTGACAATGTTTTCCTGAAACAAATTGAAATTTCTATCATAGATTCACTTTGAAATGTCGTAAAGCAGCTTAGGCCTTGACTGGCTGAACAATAAAGCAGGCCCTCTTGGTAGCTTAAATGAACTACCCCTGACAGCAGGACAGAGGACAAGGCATTAAACATTGCCAAGAATGGACAATTTGGAAGCCTCCTAATAGCAGAAATGACAAGGCCAAAATCATAATACTTTGAAAAAAATGACATCAGTTGAAGGATAAACATAAAATGGGAAAGTAGCAACCTCATCACAGAGCTGTAAAGGCTTAGAAAAACATTTAGCCTGCTAGCACATGAAACCCCTACATCTGGGCAGGGAATTCTTTTTATATATGGTTAACCCCAATTATAATGACTGGCTACGCCATGAATGAGTTACCTTGCAGGTAAAACCACGGACCACTATCCCAGTGAATCTCAGCCTTTTACCATTACCCAGAAAACTAGTAGTACAGATGTTAATTACCCTGTGCCCCAACCCCATGTTTTGATGGTGACTTCACAGTGCCTTTTTAAGGAACAGGTTGACACTCAAAGACACACTGAGGCTATTTGAAGTCAGTTTTCTCAGTAAAGCCTCAGATGCTGTTTTGGTCTCACCAGCCATCTCTGCTAGATCAGGAACATGCATTTGCCAGGAGGACAGGCCTCCTGAGTCCCTTGTGGGTCTCTCCTGTCCCACTAATAACTCCTTTGTGATACAATTCTACCATAGTTCTCTTCATGCATAAAGACACTTGGATATCAGCTCTTTGGAGGAAAGAGGAATCTAAAGTGTCCCTTTGCTTCAGTGCCCCTGGAGTCTAAGAAATGAAAAGTTTGGGGCCCAGAGAGAGAAGAAATCCAATATCTACATAAGGGAAGTCAGACATGGGCCCTGTGGGTATAATGAAAAGATTATGGGCATTAAAGGCAAACAGACCAGGCTCAAGTCCTAGTGTGTGACCTTGAGCAAGTCACACCTTTATGAGTCTGGGTTTCCTTCTCCTCTAGTATTATTGTTTCCAAGATACTAATGATTTAATTAGCATTAAAAATTAAAAATGAATTCTCTGAGCCCAGGTAACTCTGGTATTTCCAAGGACATCCCTGCTTTGAAAGACTCATCTAAACAAAAGTTATCAATAAACTTAGAAGACAGAATAAAGTAGTAGAAACAGGCCAAAAAAGTTTCATCTCACCAGCCATCTCTGCTAGAGTTGTGGTAGTTCCCTAAAATACTATGTTCTAAAGGATTCTGAGGTTATATCTGGGCTCATATCTGGGCTTAGTGGAAAAGAATGCCTTGGTCAATGGGGACAGGAAGAGGGCCGGGCACCATGAATGGCATCCCTGTGGTAGTAATTGAAAGCATTGAGCTTGAAAGTCAATTCTTGGAGAAACTAATGTGTATTAGCTCTCGCTTCAATAACAAACAACACAAAACCACAATTTCAGTGGCTTATAAACATAAACACTTATTTTTCAACACATAGAGGGTCAGGCTGTGGGTTGCATTGGGTCTGCTCCACATTTCTTCTCATTCCATGATCCAGGCAGAAGGAAAAACCCTCATTTGGGACATAAAGCACTTGTGGCAAAGAGCAGAAATTCCAATGGCCATGCCAAACCAGACAATCACATTTAAAACTTCTGCTCAGACATACCATAAGTCATATCAGTCACATTTCATTGGTCAAAGTAAGTCATATGGCCAAGCCCCAAGTCAATAGGGAGGGGATATATAATCCTACTGGGAAGAAGAGACTGAATCAATGCAATCTACCAGATGGTGTTTGAGAAAAATATTTTCAGTATTGAGAGGCTATATCCATTTTTTCTTATTTTTTATACAATATACATGTAATATACATATAATTAAAAAATGAACATTTGTAAAATGCTAGTGTCTTTTGTGGATACTGAAAATATCTGAGGTGGGAGCAAGCTATTAATAATATCTGGAAAGAAGAGAGGGCCTATGCTGGTGGAAGTAGGGGGAGATGGAGAACACAGAAAGCTGAAAGTCTTCCGAGAATATGTGAGTTTAAAGAAGATGCAAGAGAACTAAGTAGATGACAAGTAGATACACAATGGAAGCCCTAGAAAATCATCAACAGGAAGTTGATGAGCAAGTAGGGTGGTGCTCAGGGTATGCTGCTTGGTTAAACAGATTAGCTTAAGAACTGCAGAAGGCACAGAGGTCTCAGAACAGGGGAATGGGTGGATAAATGAAGGAAGGAAGGAATGTTAAAGATGTCTGGAAAACAAGAACTATGGAATGCTGGTAAATAATACAGGTGTCTTCTAAGAGAGCAGTTTCAACAGGGAGTTGAGCATAATTAAATCATTGAATAGCTACTAGGTACCAGGTCCATGCCAGATGCTGCAGGTACACTGGTGCACAACAAAAGAGACACCGTTTCTGAATTTACAGAGCTCAGAGTTGAACAGTAGAATCAAATCTCAAATGGATACTCAACCTTCTATCAATCTGATAACACTCTCCTAGCAGTCACTTTCTAGCATCCAAAAGAACTCTTTCCCCTCTTCTTCTCCCTCTTCAAATCCATCACCCCAATATCTTTGCCCCTATACACACCACTGCTCCTCCCTTCACCCTCATTTTTAAAAAAACAATTAACAGGTCACCGCCAATCAACATTTTGTTTCCACCAACAAAATACCAACCTACCCATTCAGCACACATTTTCTTTGCTTCCTTTCTATTACAGTGGGCAATCCCTGCCCCACCTAGATCCCATCCCCTCTTTCATTCAGTCTTCACTCCTACAATTATGCTTTTTCTCTCCCACATTCTTCCTGCTACCAGATGGTTTGCACTTCTACACAAACATACCACAGTGGGGAAATAACATGGAGGGAGAGCAGGATTTTCCTTTCCAAGAAGAATTTAGAAATGAATGCAGGTGTATTTTGGTTACCACAATGACCAGAGAACCCTAGGGGCAGATAGTGGGGGCCAGGGATGCTAATTGTGTTCTATCTTATTTAAAAAGAAAAAACTCCCTTAAAACCTTACAACCTCCACCAACTATTACCAACTACTTCTCACACCCACCACAGGGAAACATCTTGATAGATTTATCTATATACATTCTTTCCACTCCTTCACTCCTTCATCTCACAATCTCTCATCCATGGACTCCAATCATGTTTCTGCCCCCATCGCTTCCCAGAGATTGTTCTTTTTGGAATTATCAATGACCCTGCCATTGTCAACCCAGTGGTCACTTCTTAGTTCTCATCTTATTTGATGCCACAGAGCATCTGACTCAACTGACCACTTCTTCCTTCTTGAAAGGCTGTCTAAAATAGGCATGTCAAATTAACAGGACAAAAACAAACAAACAACAACAAAAAAAACCTCTTGATTTATTCTCCACCCCAAGCTACTAACCAACCAACAAAACAAATGAAAACCTGTTACTCCTCTTTCTTTGTCTCAGGAAAGGCTATCCAGGTATTTAAGTTAAAAAAAAAATCTAAAATTTATCATGGAGTCCTCTTTCCCATTCCCTACGTAAATCCATCAACCAGTCCTATCCACTTTATATCCAAGATACATTGCACAAGTCCACACTTCTCTCTATCTCCACTATTGCCCCTCTGGTCCTATCAACATCTCTTGCCTGAACTATGGAAAAAGACTCACTGCTCTCCCTGCTCTCCCCTTGTATCTGTCTATGATCCATTCTTCATACAGTTCCCAGCAAGAACTTTTTAAAATGTAACTTCTATGCTTGAAACCCTCCATTGAATTTTTATTTCATTGAGCATACGATCCACACTTCTTACCTTACAAAGTCCTACGTGATTTGACCTTACCTCTCTGATTCCATTAAATGCTAGTATGTTCACCTACACTGGCTTTATTTCCATCCTTGAAATATAAACCTCATTCATACCTTTTTGTGCAGCAAATGTTAAAGGATTTATTGCATTAAAGCAGATGTTAGTGGGCAGTGATGTAGGTTGAATATCCAGTTTGCCATTCTAGATCAGAAAGAGCCTATGATCTGAAAGACAAAGACAGATATTGATAAAGGGGTCAATCTATCAAAAATATGTAACAGTTATAAACATATACCTAACAACAAAATCCCAATATATACGAAGCAAAACTGATAGAATTGAAGAACAAAATAGACATTTCTACAATAATAGTTGGAGACTTCAACACCCTACTTTCAGTAATAGAACAATTAGAAGATCAACAAAGAAAAAGAGGACTTGAACAACATCATAAATCAACTAAACCTAACAGACTTATATAGAACATTCCACCCAACAACAGCAGAACACACATTTTCTCAAATATACATGTAACAGTCTCCAGGACAGACCACAAAACAAGATTCAATAATTTTTTTTTTTATGCAGCATGGTTGAAATTAGTTATATGACTTTTATGGTTTGTATTTCAAATTGAAATCTTGCATCTATATTGTTTTTATGACAAATGATCTTTTATTCTTAATCATTAGTAATTAATACATGTTTTTTATGTTCCTTTTTTATTATTTTTTATTTTTTTTATTGTTAGACTTATTGGGGTAACATTTGTTAGCAAGAATTACATAGGTTCCAGGTGTACAATTCTACAGTGCATTGTCAACTTGGAGTATAATAAGTTGACCACCTAGTGTGACTTCTCTTTCTATCACCATATATTTATCTCTCCCTCCCTCCTCTTCTACCCCCTCCCCCTCCTCCCTTCCCCTCCCTGTTTGTCCCCAAATAAACATTAAATTATTGATTGTGTACATAGGTTTTTTGTTTGTTCTTTTGTTGTTGCCTTCAGTTTTATATTCCTCATATGAGTGAAGTGATACAGTTTTTGTTATTTTCTATCTGGCTTATTTCACTTAACATGATGATCTCTAGGAAGATTCAATAAATTTAAAAGGGCTGAAATAATAACTTTTCTAACTACAATGGAATAAAAGAAAAAATAAATAACAGAAGGAATTCTGAAAAAAATCACAAATACATGGAAATTAGGCACACTGTAACAATGGGTCAAAGAAGAAGTCCTAAGCAAATTTTTAAAAATTATGCCTCACCTAGCAACCTATTATTATAGTACCTACTACTTTAACATCCTAGATAAAGTAACGGTATGGTGTATAAGAAATGCTATAAATCCCTACACAAATTAGGTTTTGCTGAATAACAAATGACCATAAAACTGTCATGGAAAAATAAGCATTTATTTTCATATATACAGGTCTTCAGATTGGCTGGGATAGTCTGCTTTAAGCTGTAGTTCTGCAAGGAATCGGAATAGTTAGGCTGAAGAAGAAACAGCTACCTGGGGGCATTTTCTTTTCATGGCAGCAGACAGAAGCTCCCAGAGCAATGAAGGAATACATGCAATTCCTCTTAGGTCTAGGTTTATGTGTTGTATATCATCACTTCTGCTCACACACCATTGCCCAAAGCAAATTACACATTTAAATCCAACATCAATGGGAAAGGGAAGAATACTTACCCTTACCATAGGATTGGAGGGAAGGAAATGAATATTTGCTGGACAGTAATCTGCTCTTCCACAGCCCCGTTGGAGAACTTTGGAAAATGGTGATGTTACTACTAAGAATAATAATGCCTTCTTACTAACCATGTTGGTTGTATTCTAAATGCACGTTTAAGATTCACGTTTTCACTGTATTTGAAACTATTAAAAGCCACTAAAAAGCCATATAGAAATGTTAAATTCCTCAATTCAGTCAATATCTATTCACTTACTAATTTATTCTTAACTTAGTAGCATTATTACCTCAAGAACTTTGCTACAACACAATTTCTTTTCTAGTAACAGCAACTTTTTTAAATGTCTGTATGATATATCAAAGCATG
This sequence comes from Lyroderma lyra, assembly GCA_004026885.1. Lineage (NCBI taxonomy): Eukaryota > Metazoa > Chordata > Mammalia > Chiroptera > Megadermatidae > Lyroderma > Lyroderma lyra. Next base: position 21,776 of record PVJL010006740.1, on the reverse strand, counting down.
AAAAGTGAATCTAATATAATCAATAGTAACTGAAAATCTTCCTTAAAAAAAAAATCCCTTTGACATCTGAATTTTTTACTTATTACATAAAACTTTAACTCTTGGAAAGAATCTTAGTGAACTTTATCTCTGCTGAAGTAAAAAATATCCAATATAAATACAATACAGAGTCTAATCTTCCCTGATCTATAAGACCTTGATATGTTGCTAATATTTTCTATAGCAAAAAAAGCTGATTGTGAATGATGACATTATCCTGAATTCTGCATTACTCAGTCAATTGATGATACATAGTCTCTTCTCATATTATAACCCTCCTTCCAATAAATATCTTTCCCACAAAGATTTTCATCCTCAGGAGTTCCCTGGTGGTGTAGTAGCTTAAGGCTTCGGTGCTGCCAACGCTGCACCCTGGATTTGATTCCCAGCCAGGGAACTACCCACATTAAAAAAAAAAAAGGCAAAAAAATATATTTTCATCATATTTGTTTGATTTAGAACTTGGTGAAGAAAACACACACACACACACAAGACATTGGTGAAAAGAAATATATTTTTAACTTAATTTCATGCCAGAAAATACAAAGTTATAAAAACATACTGAAAAGAACAGATATTTTTTAAATGGGACGTTAAGAGCTAGGCCCAATGCCTCTTGCCAAATTCAATGAAGAATTGTTTGAAGTAAGAACAGAACTTTGCTCTGAGATTGAGCCAACTAGAAAAGCTGATATACTATGACATGTCTGGCTTGTATAACCTCCCTGCCCTTGAAATGAACTTTAGAGAGACAGTACCACCAAAGTTGACAATGAAGTGGAGTGCATGTCCAAGTCATAACATCCCCCAAACCTCACTATTCTAGCCAATCTAGTTGGGGGCAAGATCCATTTCAATTGGTAGAAAATCTAAATTCCCATTATTTACAAATACAAGGAATACCTCTAGATTTTAAAAATTGACAAATGGAATCAAAGCTTTTTCCACTTCTCCTTCCAAAAATATCATTGAAATAATAAACATATAAAAAGAAAAAACAAATAGCAGTACTAGAAAAATCTCGAGGAATGCTATCACCACAAAAGAAATGTTAATGAAGCAGATAGGATAAATATAAATTGATGTATATTTTAAAAATTATGTCTTAATATAAAATTTGACTTATTGATTAAGCTGATAAAAAGGCAATTGGTGACAGAGTTGACCAACCAACACAGGCAAAAGAGGATGGGGAAGTAAGTGGCTAGGTAGCACCAAAAAAATTGTAGAAAAAAAATCAGATTCAGCACTGCAGGCACATAAAGATGAGTAGACTAGGGGAGGCTCGAGGAACAACAGACAAACCATAGTAATTCAGACTTGGGTAGCTGGCAGATATTTTCTCAAAAATAAATGAAGTGCAACCTGTCACTGCAAGGAAAATAGCTGACAGTATTTGTTGCCAATAATAACATTCTAGCTTTCAAGAGATATTGAGATTTTTGGAAAACTTGTATATACCTAACATCATTCTAATACTTAAGACTTTTGATGACACCAGTGGTAATCTTAACAAATGTGATTTATTTATTGGTATAATATAATTAAATGTATCAACATTTGAAAGCTCATCATAATTCAATAAGCTAATATTTTCCAAATGACTGATGTATGATGTTATAAAACATACATAAGTTGACAATGCACTGTAGAATCGTATGCCTGAAACCTATGTAATCCTTGCTAACAGATGTCACCCCAATAAGTCTAACAATAAAAATGAATTTTAAAAAAACATACATAGATAATCAAAAATTTTAAAGTGCAAATTAAATCACTCAATTTTAATGTAATAGAATGTAATAAAATATTCACTGCTAAGGTTTCAGACTTCACATTTCACCCATCCTTTAAGAAACTTGCATTTGTCAAATTTTAATGTAGTAGCAAAGATTGTCCACATTTATCTGAAAAAGTTATTAAAATATTCTTCTCTTTTCCAATTACATATGTGTGTGATGCTTGATTTCTTTATATACTTCAACTAAAACAAAAAGATGTGGAAATTCAACTGTCTTTGAGCAAGAAATTTGTAAAAAGTGTAAAACAACGCTACTCTTCTAATTTTTGTTTTGAAAAACATAATTTTTCACAAAATATATTCTTTATATGTGATGGGTTTGTTATTTTAAATATTTTTTTTTAATTTCTAATACAGAAGCTATCAATGCATAGCCTTCACACACAAAAAAAAAACCTCTTTGAAATGCTCAATAATTTTTAAAAGTATAAAGTGGTCCTGACACCAAAATTTTGGAGCATCAGTGCTGTATTTACTCTCATGTTTGCTATGGTTGGTTTCTACATTCAGGGTAAAAAGAAGATGGACGGGTGAGAAAGTGAACACTGACAGTGTCCAAACTGCAAGCACAGTGGGAGGGAGGATAGTGCAATACAGGGTGTCCTGAGGGTAAATTTCCTCACACTTTTCATGAGACTAAAGTCCTAAGGGAACATGGATACCCCTAAGATCCATGAGTAGATGTTAAATATGGCAGTTTGATAACAGATTTGGGGAACAAAATGAAAGGGTTTCGATACAACCCATTTATACATGAAGGTGCTGGCCTGCCCCCTATACAAATTTGAGAAAAGTGGCAGGCGGAGGGTGGGGGCGGTACAGGGGGAATCATGAAAAAAAAATCATCTGATTTCATTTTGACTACCCGCTCTTAGGCAAACACACCATGAGTTTGTATACTGCAGCAGGCACTTTCTTTCTTTAGCATGAATTACAGTCATGCTAGGGCCCTGTCCTGGCTGTAAAGATGAGGAAACGGTGATATGCAGGGTTTTCAAAGCATCAGCAAAGCCCCAAGACAGTCAGTCAGACTCTCACAGATGATTATGGTTAAGCATTTAGTCATCGATTGAATCATCAAGACCTAAGTGTACAAAAAACAAATAAATAAATAAAAGGGCTAAGTGTATTGACCAAGGCTTGGTGCATTTATCACCAAGAAAAGGTTGGTATTGGATTAAAAAATAAAGTTTAGATGCAAATGAATCTACTTTAAGATACACTCTCTCAGACTATCACAAATTTTTCTTTCCTTTGAGAAGTAACTTCTTACCCTCAGCCTAGTAAACAAATTATTACTAAATTAGTGATAAGGTGTTGCAGTTAATAATATTCTACATATTAGAATATTTCAATAATTCCTCCTCTTCCACCCTCTCCCTCTTTTCCCATCACCTCCCTGCTTGCCTCCAGGTAACCTCTAAACTATTGACTGGTCCCATGAGTTTTTGCTTTTGTTTTTGTTTTTTCTTTGTTGCTTTCAGTTTTATATTTCATATACAAGTGAAGCCATATGGATCTTGGTTTTTTCTGTCTGGCTTATTTCACTAAGCATGATGATCTCCAGGTCCATTCATTTTGTTGCAAATGGCAATATTTCATCTTTTCTTATAGCTGAGTAATATTCCATTGCGTATATGTACCACAGCTTCTTTATCCAGTCATCTGTCGCAGGGCACTTTGGTTGTTTCCATGTTTTGGCCACTGTGAACAGTGCTGCAATGAACATCAGGGTACATAAGTCTTCATAGATTAAGGTTTTTAAATTGGGGGTAGATACCCAGAAGGGGGATTCCTGGGTCATATGGTCACTCCATTCCCAGTTTTCTGAGAATCCTCCCAGTGGTTCTCAACCTTCCTAATGCCACCACCCTTTAATACAGTTCCTCATGTTGTGGTGACCCCCAACCATAAAATTATTGGTAGCTGCTCTCTACACATGTGTGACTGGTCCGCATAAGTACATTATGTGTTTTCCGATAGTCTTAGGCGAACCCTGTTGAGAACCGCCGCTACACTGTCCTTCATAGCAGTTCTACCAATTCACATTCCCACCAGCAGTGTGTGGGAGTTCCTTTTTCTCCACATCCTCTCCAGCACTTGTTATTCCTTGTCTTGTTGATAACAGCCATTCTCACAGGTGTGAGGGGGTATCTCATTGTGGTTTTGATTTGCATTTCCCTGATAGCTAATGAGGATGAGCATTTTTTCATATGTCTGCTGGCCATTTGTACATCTTCGTGAGAGAAGTGTCTGTTCAGGTCATCTGCCTAATCTTTAATTGGGCTGTTTGCTTTTTTGTTGTTGAGTCATACTAGTTATTTATATATTTTAGATATTAGACCCTTACTAGATGCGTTGTTTGCAAATATTTTCTCCCATTTGTTTGTCTGTCTCTTTGCTTTGTTGATGGTTTCTTTTGCTGTGCAGAAGCTTTTTAGTTTGATATAGCCCCATTCATTTATTTTTGCTTTTATTTCCCTTGACTTTGAGATCACGTTCATGAACTCCTTGCACCCAAGGTCTATAAGTTTAGTACCAATGTTTTCTTCTATACAGTTTATTGTTTTGGGTCTTACATGGAGGTCTTTAATCCATTTTTAATTAATTTCTGTAGATGGTAAGAGTTCACAGCTCAGATTCATTATTTTGCATATGGTTTTGCTGCTTTCCCAGCACCATCTTACTAAGGAAGCTGTCTTTTACCCATTGCATATTTTTTGCTCCTTTATCAATTATTTGTCCATATATCTATGGGTTTATTTCTGGGTTTTCAATTCTCTTCCATTGGTCTGTGTGTCTGTTTTTCTGTCAATATTCAGCTGTTTTGATTATTGATGCTTTGTAGTATAAGCTGAAATTAGGGAGCATGATACCACCAGTTTTATTCTTTTTATGTAGTATTGCTTTGGTGATTCAAGGTCTTTTTGAGTTCTATACAAATTTGATAAATTTTTTTTATCTATTTCATTAAAGTATGTTTGTGGGATTTTGATGGGAATTGCATTAAATCTGCATATTGCTTTGGGTAATATGGCCATTTTAACAATGTTAAGTCTTCCTATCCATAAACATGGAATATCTGAATATCTTTCCATTTCTTTGTGTGCTCTTCAATTTTCTTCAAATTGTCTTATAGTTTTCCATGTATAACTCTGTCATATTCTTTGCTAAGTTAATTCCCAGGTATTTCATTCTTTTTGTTACAATCGCAAAAGGTATTGATTCTCTCATTTCTTTTTCTGAAGATTTTTTTTTTGTATATAGGAATGCAGTTGATTTTTCTATGTTGACTTTGTATCCTGTGGCTTTACTATATTTATTTATTATTTCTAATAGTTTTCTGGTGGAGTCTTTGGAATTTTCTACATAAAGAATAATGCCATCTACAAATAGAGACAGTTTGACTTCTCTCCCAATTTGGATACCTTTTAATCCTTTCTCTTGCCTGCTTGCTCTGGCTAGAACTTCCAGTACTATATTGAATAGCAATGGTGACAGGGGACATCCCTGTCTTGTTCTTGATTTTAGAGGAATGGGCTTCAGCTTTTCCCCATTCAGTATGATATTAGCTAAGGGTTGTCATATACAGCCTTTGTTATGTTGAGGTACTTTCCTTCTATGCCCATTTTATTCAGTATTTTGATCATAAATGAATGTTATATCTTATCAAATGTCTTTTCTGCATTAATTGATATGATCATATGGTTTTTATTTTTTATTTTGTTCATTGGTGTATCACATTGATAGATTTTCATATGTTGAACCATCCTTGTGCTCCTGGGATGAATCCCACTCGATTGTGGTATAAAATCTTTTTGATGCATTGTTGTATTCTATTTGCTAATGTTTTGATTAGGATCTTTGCATCTGTGTTCATCAGAGATATTGTTCTATAGTTTTCTTTTTTTGAATTGTCTTTACCCAGCTTTGGTATTATGGTAATGTTGGCCTCATAGAATGAGTTAGGAAGTATCGCCTCATCTTCAATTTTTGAAAGAGTTTGAACAGGATAGGCATTAATTCTTCTTGGAATGCTTGGTAAAATTCATTGGTGAGGCCATCTGGTTCAGCATTTTTGCCTTAGGGGAGGTTTTGGATGATTGTTTCAATTCCTTACTACTGGTTGGTCTATTTAGATTATCCAGTTCTTCTTGGTTCAGTCTGGGTAGGCTATATGTTTCTAGGAACTTGTCCATTTCTTCTAGGTTGTTGAATTTAGTGGCATAAAGCCCTTCATAATATTTTCTTATGATCCTTTGTATTTCTGTGGGATTAGTGGTAATTTCTCCCCTTTCATTTCTAATTTTGGATATTTATGTCCTTTCCTTTCATCCTTTGGTTAGTCTAGCCAGGGGTTTTTCAATTTTGTTGATTTTTTCAAAGAACCAGCTCATTGTTGCATTGATTTTTTCTATTTATCTGTTCTCGATTTTGTTTAGCTCTGCTCTAATTTTTATCATTTCTTTCCTTCTGTTGCCTTTGGGTTTTGCCTGTTCTTTTTCTAGTTCTTTAAGATGGGATATTAGGATGTTTACTTGTGATTTTTCTTGTTTCTTAAGATAGGACTGTAATGATATAAATTTTTCTCTTATTACTGCTTTTGCTGCATCCCAATAATTTTTGTTTTATTTTCATTGTCATCAGTTTTTATGTATTTTTTAATCTCTTTTCTTTTTTGATCCAGTCATTTTAAATAAGATATTGTATAATCTCTATGTGTATGTGATTTTTTTCTGCTTTCTTTTGATAATTGATCTCCACTTTCAAAGCTTTGTGGTCTGATAATACACTTGGTATGATTTCAATCTTCTTGAATTTGCTGAGGCTAGTTATGTGTCCCAATATATGGTCTATCTTTGAGAATGTTCCATGTGAACTTGAAAAGAAAGTATAGTCTCTTTTTGTCAGATGAAGTGTCCTATAAATGTCAATTATGTCCAATTGCTGTAATGTGTCATTTCAAATTGATATTGCCTTATTGATTTTTCTCTTCACATGATCTGTCCATGGCTGTTAAGTGGGTGTTTAAGTCCCCTACAATGATTGTGCTATTGTCAGTTTCTCTGTTCAGATCTATTAGTAATTGCTTTATATATTTTGGTGCTTCCTGATTTGGGGCATATATATTAATTAGTGTCAAGTCTTCTTGTTGTTGTAGTGTCCCTTTTATCACTATGAAATGTCCATCTTTGTCTCTTGTTTTTTGTTTTGTTTTGTTTTTAACCTGAAGTTTGTTTTGTTAGATATCAGTATGGCAACTCCAGCTTTTCTCTGGATACCATTTGCTTGGAGTATTGTTTCCCATCCTTTCACTCTGAGTCTGTGTTTGTCCTTATGACTGCAGTGTGTCTCTTGGAGACAGCATATGGATAAGTTCTGTTTTTTTATCCTGCTACTCTGTGTCCTTTTGTTGGTGAGTTCAGTCCATTTACATTTAGAGTGATGATTGATATATGAGGATTTCCTATGGCCATTACCTCTTCCATTGTTTTATTAATTTCTTTTTTGTTGCCCCAACTCTTTTCCATTTATTCTGATGTTTTGTTTCATGTCAAAGAGAATCCTTCAGTATTTCATGACATGTCAGCCTCATGCTGGAAAATTCTCTCAGCTTCTAGTATCTGAGGAGGTCTTCATTCCTCCTTTATATCACAAGGAAAATTTTGCTGGATAATTTATTCTAGGCTGGAAGTTTCTGTCTTTTAATATTTTGAATATTTGATTCCACTCTCTCCTGGCTTATAGAGTTTCTGCTGAGAAGTCTGATGATAGCCTGATGGTTTTTCCTTTAAAGGTTATAGGTTGTTTTGTTTTGTTTTTCATAGTTGCCTTGAGAATGGTCTGTCTTTAGTTTTTGACATCTTCAGTATAATGTGTCTTGGAGAAGATCTGCTAGGGTCTAGGTAACTAGGGGACTTATTTTCTTCTTGAATTTGGGATTCCAGATCTTTCTATAGGTTTGGAAAGTTCTCATATACTATTTGTTTAATAGTATGCTGTCTGTAGAGTTTTATCCTGCTCCTCCTTCCAAGCCTATTATTCTAATAGTGTTTTTTCTAATGGAGTCAGATAGTTCTTGTAGAGTTCTTTGAATCCTTTTGACTCTATAGTCCCTATTTTCTTCTTTTTATCTTGTTTTTATGTTCCAATCTTCAATATCACTAACTGTTTCCTCCATCTGGTTGGCCCTGTTTCCTATAGCAGTTATTTCATTTCTCACTTCTTTTATTGTATTATTTATCTCTCAATTTTCCATCTGATGCTTTCTTATACTTTCAATTTCTTTTTTAAAATGTTTCTTATGTTCATAAATTTCCTTTCTGAGATCATTCATCTCAGCTATGGTGTTCTGCCAATATGTTTTCATTTCTCTGAGAGCCTTTAAAACTGCAGCCTTGTATTCTGTCACTTAGTACATAAATTTCTAGATCTATAAGATCCTTTTCTGGAGATTTTTCATCTTCTTTCTGAGCAGGTTTGAATCCTGAGATACTCATATTGCTCTGTTCTTTTTCTTCAGCACAAGGGCTTTATTTTAGCCAATACCAACATTTCTACTTTCTCTTCCCGATTGGTATTGCTATGATGTCTTACTGTGGAGCAGACACTAGGTGGCGCTGGTGCAGGGGTAAGCTTTGAGAGAGAGAGGAGGTGGTTAAGCCTTATCTTCAGCCTCCACCTGTGCTAGGGGGCAGGGCAGTCCACAGTCACTCTGCTTCCTGAAGTTCTTTGGTGGGGGGGGGGGGTCTGGTGGCATGCAAGCTGAGGCCATTCATACTGTTGGGGTGAGTGCCACCAGCTCAGCCTTTCTTTCTCCTGAGTCTGCGTTTTAAACAGGACCATGTTTCAGCATTTCCACAACAGCCACTTTCAGCAGTGTTTTCAAACACCAAGAGCTATAGTGTTACAGCTGGGGGCCCCATTCCTGCCTAGGGCAGTTCAGATCCTTTGCTCAGCTTCTGTGTCATCCAAGGCATGGCCCCCGGCCTGTGTCTCTAACATGCTGCTGCTAGGTCCAGCTTGCTCACAGTTTCGCAGGGTCCCCATCACTCTGGCTTCCACTCTTGTCACCACTTGGCCTCCCTGCTGCCTGGTATTATGCTGTTCCTCAGCCAATGTTCCCTGATTCCTTCCTAGTTCCTTCAGTTAGCCAGGGTCGGGTTGGGTCGTGATCCATCTGTACTCCCTCCCTTCTCTCCTGCTTGTCCCCCTTTCTTTAACCTTCTGGTGTTTTATGGTGAATCTCTCAGCTCTCATGGTGCCACTCAGAGTTTATGGTGTTGGATTCTCACCAGCTGTTTAACTGTATTTTCCAGGAGAGGTTTTAGGGATCCCCCCTCTGGTTACTATCTTCCCAAACCCCCTCCTGTATTTCTTATTATAGGTCACAATATCACAGCAAATCACACATGAAAATCTATTCCAACATTTCTGCCTACTTAGCCTTTGGAATCCTTCCATATCTTATGCTAAGGAAGTTCTGGCACTAAGCTTCATCAAAAGTAGGCCATCACTGAGTCCAAAGTTTAGTCATGCAAGCTATTAGAGCCATTTCTAGTTTTGGCTAAAACATTAAATCCTGAATATCTGGTAAATGTACCTAAATGTACCCATACCAATATATTAATTCTGACACAAAAACTACATTCTGTTCTTTTTGGACTAACACCCTTAGAATCTATTGTCACACATGTATCCTGGGTTCCTACTTACATGAATAATCAAACTCTTGCATTTATATTTAAGTGTAAGCAATTTCTTCCCACATCAGAATTTTCATTTGTTCTACTTGATTATGTGGAGCTCTTACTCTAGTTTAGCTCTAAAATAGGAAATAAAGGACAGTGAGGATACGTCTTGAGAAGAATAAGTATCCCCTTGTGTAGGGAAAAAGAGTAACTCAGGCTCTCTTGCCGAGCTTCTGCCAGAATGACTCACACCAGCTCTTGCACTTTCCCAGGTGGCTGCCATTTTGTTGTTTATGCGCCTTATGAGCTCACTTCTTGGCTGCCCGCCACTTTTGTTCTCCTTCTTATATAAGGAAATCAGACTCTCCAGGAGGGAGCTATGAGCTACTGGGAACTCTCTGACGCCATGTTTGTTGTTGCTCCACTTCTGGAATAAAGATTATGTTTTGTTTGCCTGCAGCTCCTCGATTTTAATTTGTTCTGCTCCGATCCAGTGCGAACTTCTCTGGCCTTGGTCATTTGCAATACACTTTGTAAGCCATCTGCCTCAAAAGGTGATATAGAGTCTTCCAGAAGGAAAGGTCAGTCTTCTCAGTCATAAAAGAGGGACTGCTTCTGCTTGCTTAGAAAGACCTGGGCATTTAGCTTCATCTAAGTCCAATCAAAGTCTCAATCCCACCTGTTCTCAATACCCTAATTGTCACAAAAACAATGTGGTGAGTCTGTGAATTATATTTGTTATAATTCTGCAACCCACCCAGTCACATTTTTAATTAAGTTTGTTTTACAGATATAAGAAATAAGAGACTTTTTAAGGGTTAGGATTTGTCGTTGCCAAGGTGTCATTGCCAAGGTTTCCAGGCAGGGCAGGTTTCAGCGGTGGTACACCCAATTGAAAAAACACACGCGGAGCCGACGTGGAGGACCATAAACACACCAGGAAGCTAGCTACTTTATTGCGCACCTGGGACTACATATACATATTCAAACAAAAGTGGCATCTTGCTGCATCTGCCCAGTAGCAGTTGTTTGAGTTTTCATGGTTACATAAGGCAGTACATGCACAGTAAATGTCAGCCCCAGGAATTCCTCAACCTCAGACATGGACTGATTATGCCATGGTCAAGCCTGGGTGGCAGGCCTGGCTTTAATCCTTTACAGTGGGCCTGGCTGTAATTCTTTAAAGCAGGCTTGGCTTTAACCCTTTGGGGACTGAAACTCCACCACTCCAGGGCTGCCCATAGCCCACAGCAACATTATAGGGAACAGCAAAAGACTACCAGACTGCTAGCAATAACTGCTAGGATCATTAGTATGCACCACCAGGTGGATCCTAAGGAGTTCCACCAAGAGTTAATGGGTCTCCTGTGGAGGAGGCAGTAACTAGCTTGCCCTCACTTGAGCAAGAGCATCGGCAGCATCATTTGCAGTCACCTTTAAAGGATTATGTCCTGGAACATGGTAAATGGTGGCCCTCTCCTGGAGACCCCGTTTATACAAGTCCTGCCAAAGAGCCCTCCCCCATAAAGGACAGCACCCTATCAGCCAACCTTAGGCTGCCCAGCAGGGGAGCCAGAGTGTTAAACCTTTGTATACTGTCCAACTGTCCGTATAGATGTGTACAGAGTCTGATTCATTTATCAGCACTAGCCACATAGCCCTCAATTTAGCCCATTGACTGGACTGTCCTCATACCAGAATTCATCTGTAGAGGGCTGTATTGCCACAGCCACCCATGTAGGCAGTTGCCCTCAGCAGGAGTCATCTCTATACCAGGCATCTGCCAGGATAGGGGCTTGCCCTTCTAAGTAGGGACAAGTCATAGACATTTCAGTTTCCATTGATGGGAATGGCTCTTCTACTTGAAATTCTATAGGTCCTAGCAAGGCATGCAATTGATCTGATAAAGGGCTGGATGAGAAGCAGACCCTCTGTTTCAAATAGGCCCCCCCATTTGGTCAAGGTTGGGGTTTAGGCTACCCCTGTCCATGGCATCCACAACCAAGACCATAATCAGCCCTCTACTTGATACCTTGATTGGATGGATACAAGACTAAGACCTGTTATGGCCTCACAGGCCAAAAGGGCAGCATAAATGGCAGCTAGCTATTTATCTATTAGGGAATAGTGGGCTTCCACCTCTTTCCACAATTGAAACCAAAAACAATCTTGGTCACTCAAAATGACTGCTCTATCTCTGGGGTCCAATCCCAAATAGCCCCTCACCATATCAGGCCATGTAAAGGGTGAGTTAATGTAGCTAAATGAGGAATAAACACCCTCTAATAGCCCAACAAATCCAAATAGTCTGCAACTGTTTCATTGTTGTCGGCCGGGGTTATGTCTATATTTTATCTATGACTGCCTCTGGCATAACCTTAGTCTTAACCAACCAGAGAACTCCCAAGAATTTGACAGACAACTCAGGCCCTTGGACCTTGTCTTCACTGATGATCCACCCTCAGGTTTTGAGGGCTTCTTGTAGACTGGTGGCTGCAGTCTCAAGCTCTGCAAGAGAATCAGAAGTTAGCATTATATCATCAGTATAATGGATCAGATGCACCCCTGCTGGCTTCTGACAGATGGCCAAGTCCTGAGCCACCAGTCCATGGCACAGGGTGGGACTGTGCAGATATCCCTGGGAAAGCACCATGAAAGTCCATTGTCATCCTTCCCACATGAAGGCAAACTGCTCTTAACTCTCAGGTGCTATATCTATGGAGAAGAAGGCCAAATCCACAACATAGTGATACTGTCCGAGTTTACGTGTGAGTTTGTCCATAAGATCTATAACATTGGGCACTGCTGCATGCAAAAGGGTCATCACTTTGTTTAGCTCCCAATAGTCCACAGTCATTTGTCAGGAGCCGTCAGGCTATTTCACTGGCCATACAGGAGAACTGTAAGGGCTATGTGTTGAGCAGATTATCTGGGCTTCTTCAAGCTTGAGGATGGCATGGCCAATCTCTTCATGCCCTCCTGGTAGCCAATACTGCTTTGTATGCACAACATGGGTAGCCTGGGGCAATCCCAAGGGGCATGATGGGGATGGCCCCGAACAATAGTCTTTACCACTCGCGTACGCAGGCAAAATTCTCCCATTGTCATCGAGATCGCTAGTCCTTGCAGCACATCCACCCCTAGAATACATTCATAGTCTTGTAGAGGCAGCAATCGCCCTATGCTCAGGGTCACAACTGCTTGTTTGCCCCATATCATCCAGCCCCCATATCACTCAATGGTGGCCATAGGACCATTAAAGCGATCCAGATTTCCATACAGCAAAGTGCTATTGGCTCCAGTGTCCACAAGGGCTAGTACCCACTGCACATTATGGGAGGGACCAATAAATAGCAAGTTCAACATGTGGCCTCCGGTCCCGTGTCCCTCCTCACCCAGGTACCTCAGCTAGACCCCTAGCCTGGGTAAAAATCAGTCAGTCTCAACTCCCAAATTGGGAGTGTAATAGCCGGCAGAGGAGTAAACTGCTGCTCAGGTTCCAGCTGCTTCCACAGAGCCAGCAGCACTCTCATAGGCTGATGCTCTGTTTTCTCTGCGGCTACTCCCACAGCTGATAGAGCAAACCACATCTACTTTCAGCTCACTCTTACTGCAGGCTTTTTGACCCCCTTTATTCTTTGGGCATCCTTTGGGTGGGGGCCCCTTGAGGTCCTGTAGCAGTCTCACCTGGCCACCTTTTTCCTTTTACTTCACTTCCACACCCCCAATCAGAACTGATCTGCAAACAACATTAACAAGAACAGAGAGAACAGGAAGTGGGTTCTTCCCTTCTTCTGCCTCCCAATCTCCCCCTATTGCCCCCTATTAGCAGAACCTGACAAGAAGCAAGCTAACCAGGAATCTGGGAAACAGTGCATGGAGAGCTAGCCCTCAACATCCCAGAGTAAAGAAGATGGGTTTGGAGCTAAGAAACAATAGGTAAATGATTGACATAGATGGTGTTTATGTCCAGTGTTTCTTTATGACTAAGTGGGGTATATCCCAGGAATATAAAATTAGTTTAACATTTGAAAATTAAGTGAAACAGTTTTGTATAGACTATTAAGCTAACAATTTTTTTGAATTTCGAGTGTAAGAACTTTATAGTTTAGTTCATTGTAAAAACAAAAATATGGCACTTTAATCTGTATGCTCTCTCCTTGGAAGGGTTGATTTAATATTTCAATTATTGGAAATATAATAACCCTAGTCATTTATTACTGTTTTGTCATAATTCACATTGCTTTGTCTAGTGGTCTTGGATACTAGAAGTTTTCTATCTATTAAGCCCAGTGAACTCTCTCACTGTGGTCTGTATGTGTGCTTGTTATTTGTTTTGCCTTTACATAAAACATTTTTCTTGTTTAAAAATGGAAATAGCAAAAAGCAAAAAAAAAAAAAAAAAAAATGGAGTTCCTGATGGTGTAGTGGCTTAAGGCTTCGGCGCTGGCGCTGTCAGTGCTGCAGCCTGGGTTCGATTCCCAGTCAGGGAGCTACCCACATACCAAAAAGCAAAAAAAAAAAAAAAAAAAAATGGAAATAGATTACTGTACTTGAAGGTATATTTTTATCTCTTTTTATCTAGCAATGAATTCATGAAATTCAAAATTTAAAATACAGTACAATTTATAATTGCTCAAAGAAAAAAATAAATGAAAATTTTAGGTGCAAATCTAACAAAACAAACATTCACTGGATGTATACGCCGAGAATTACAAAATACTAATAAAAAAAGTCAAAGAGGTTCTAAGTAAGTGGAGAGTCATGACATTTTCATCAACTGGAAAAATTACTATCATAAGGATGTCAATTCTCTCCAAATTGACACAGAGTTTTAACATTATCCCTATCAAAATTCCAGCAAGATATTTTGCAAATATATATGAGATTATTCTCAAATTTATATGGAAAGGCAAACAGCTAAAAATGTTTTGAAAAAGAAGGATACAATGGAAGGAATTAGTCTGCCCAATTTCAGCAATCAACGCTATGTGGTATTGGTAGAGGGGTAGACACAGAGATCAATGAAATAAAATAGAGAACCCAGAAATAGACCCACAACAATTAGGCCTAAGTGATTTTTTACAAAAAATAGGGAGCAATTCAATGCAAGAAAGAGTACCTTTCTAATAAATGATGCTGAAGCAACTGGGTATACACGGGCAAGATGGGGAGAGCACAACCTTGACCTAAGTGTCACACCTTATGAGAAAATTAACTCAGAATTAATAATAGTCTTAAATATAAACTGTAAAACTATAAAATTTTCATAAAAAATATAGGATAAAGTCTTTAGGATATAGAATTAGGCAAAGAGTTCAGCCAACACAAAGGCATGGTACATAAAAGGTAAACTTGTTAAACTGGACTTCATCAAAATTAAAAAGTTTTGTCCTGTGAAAACCCATGTGAAGAAGATGAAAAGACAAGCTACAAAATGGAAGAAAATATTAGCAAACCATTTATTAAACAACTACTATCTAAAATACATAAAGAAGAATATATTAAAAACTTTCAAAACTCAACAGTAAAAAAAATTAGAAAATGAACAAAAGACATGAAAAGACACTTCATCAATGAGGAGATACAGATGGCAAATAAGTACATGAAAAGATGTTCAACATCATTAGCCACTGGAGAAATGCAAATTAAAACCACAATGAGATGTCACCATGTACCTATCAGAATAGCTAAAACATAAAACTGATACATTAGATGCTAGCAAGTATACAAAGAAACTGGATCACTCATACATTGTTGGTGGAAATGTAAAATGGTATAGCTAAACTAGGAAAGAGTTCGGCAGTTTCCTAAAAAACTAGATATAAAAGTACCATACATTGTATACATACAATTGCATTCTTAGGCCTTTATCCTAAAGAAATAAAAATTAATGCTCACACAAAAAACTGTACACTAATACTTATAGGAGGTTTATTCATAATAGCCCAAAATTGGAAATTACCCAGATGTCCTTCCATGAATGAATGATTTAAACAAACTGTGGTACATTCTTACCATGGAATACTGCAATAAAAAGGAACAAGTGATAAATTCAAAATCTGAGTGAATCTCCAGAGAATTGTGCTAAATGAAAAATTCCAATCTCAAAAAGATTACATACTGTAGGATGATCTGTATAATATTCTTGAAATGATTAAATTATAGAAACAGATAATAGAATTAACTAGGAGTGGGATTGGGCAAAAAGTGAGTGTAGCTATAAAAGAGCAACATGAAGAATCCATGTGGTGATGGAAATGCTCTTTATCTTGATTACATCATTGTCAATATCCTGGTTATGATACTGTACTATAGTTTTGTGAGATGTTACCAATGGAGAAAAGTAGGTAAAGGGCACATGGGATCTCTCTGTTTTATTTCTTACAAGTTCATGTGACTCTATAATTATTACTAATCTTTAAAAATTTTTTAATTAAAAGTATCTGTAATAAGTAATAGCAGTCAAGTTTAGGAGTGAAAAGTGGAAAGTAGATGTATAGAAGAAATAAGAAGAGCAGAATGTTGATAACTGCTGAAGCTTGGAGATGGATATATGGAGGTTCATAATTATTCTGCTTACTTTGTATATATTTGAGATCTTCCATAATAAAAGGAAAATAAAAGAGACACAGGGAAGGAGAAAGGGAGAGAAAAAGACTCAATAAGCATGCCAACCAAATAAATAAATAAAACAATAACTCTTCTCTCACCAACAATAAATAATTAGAAAATAGTATGAAAAATCCTATTCATAATAGCAACCAGAAGTATCAGGGAATTAACTTTGTAACAAATGTTAAAATTTAGGTAAATAAAACTACATAAATACACTGAGAATCCTAAAAGAAGACCTAAATAATGGGCCTAAATAAAAGGAAAAATATACAATGTTCTAGAATAAAAAGACTCAATGTTATAAAAATGCCAACTCCCCTACATTTAATCTATAAATTGAATCCAATCCCAACATTATTACTTATAGATTCTGAAAAGCTTATTCTTATGTTATTATAGAGGAAAAATCCACAAGATATATATAGTCCTGCAATTTTGGGGAAAAGATAATGAGGGGGAACTTTCTATATCAGATATCAAGTTAGACTACAATGCTGTGTAAATAGGAAAAAATAAAATAATGCAATATTAATGCAGAAACAGGCAATTAGCTTTGTCTATAGAGAATCAAGAATTATAAATGTTTGCTATTTTGAAAGATGGTATCTCAAATCATTGGGATTAAAATGAACTAGCTAGCATATGGTTTGAAAAAATTGGCTAAAAATTTGGGAAAATACTAAAGTAGGTCCCTTTCTCACAGCTACTCAGAATAACATAATCCTTTAAGGATTAAAGAGCCCTTGGAACTTTCAAAAATAAGAGAAAAAAATAAGAATTTTTTTTTTTTACTATCTTAGGGTAGAAGTGGTAGAATAATTTCCTCCTTAATCAAGACACAAGTCCTAGAAGCCATAAATGAAAAGATTGAATTCATAAATATTAAAAACTTTTCTTCAGGGAGTTCCCTGGTGGTGTAGTGGCTAAGTCTTCAGCGCTGTCAATGCTGCAGCCTGGGTTCATTTCCCAGCCAGGGAACTACCCACAGAAAAAATTTTAAAAAAACAAAAAACAAAAACAAAAAAAACTTTTCTTCAGCAAAAACTATATATATATATTTTAAAAGATAAACAGTTAGCTGGCAGAAACATGTCCTAACACATCATTTATAATCATTATATTTTTTATTAAGTTTATTGGGGTGGCATTGTTTAGTAAAATTATATAGGTTCCAGGTGTACATTTCTTTATCATCTATGTGTTACATTGTGTTCTCAACACCCAAAGACATTTCTTTTTCCAACACCATATATTTGAATCCCTCACCCTCCTTCCCCACCCCTCTCCCCACTTTCCCTCTGGCAACTACTGAACTATTGTCTGTGTCCAAAATTTTTTTTCTATTTTGATTGTTTGTTTATTCTGTTCTTTAAATTCCACACACATGAGAAGATGTTCAACATCATTAATCATCAGAGAAATGCAAATCTCTGAGAAATGCAAATCAAAACCACAATGAGATACCACCTCACTCCTGTCACAATGACTATCATCAATAAAGCAACCAATAACAAGTGTTGGCGAGGATGTGGAGAAAAGGGAACACTTTTGCACTGTTAGGTGGACTGCAAATATGTCCAGCCACTATGGAAAACAGTATGGAGGTTCCTCAAAAAATTAAAAATGGAACTACCTTATGATCCAGCAATTCCACTCCTGGGTATTCATCCAAAGAAATCCAAAACACTAATTCAAAGAAATATATACACCCCTATGTTTATTGCAGCATTATTCACAATAGCCAAGATATGAAAACCACCTAAATGCCCATAAATACCATATGTTCTCACTTATATAATCGTTATATTTTAAGAAATTTTACAAATCAATAAGAAGCAGAAAATCACCCAATAGAGAAAATGGAAAAACCTCTGAACAGGCAATTCACAGAAGAATAAATCTAAATGGTTTATAAACTTATAAAAAGATGCTTAACCTTATTAATAATCAATTAAATTCACATTGAAATGAGAGTATATAATCTATCAAATTGATATGGGTCAAACAAAGCAGCCATCTACCCACCTCAATAAAGTCTTATTTTCCTGGTTCTTTAGCTTTGATTCACCTTTGTCCTAATCCAAAGTCTTAATCACTTTCTTCATCAATTTTCCCTGGCTCCTCACCTTGAGTAACAGACTGTCCCTCATAGATAATTACTCCAAAACTTGTCACTCATGTCTCCAGCTCGCTGATTACAATCACTACAGGCAAGCATCCCTTCCAGGCCTTTCTAGACTGAGACAGAGGATAACACCTGAATGACCAGTTAGGCCAGAAGTCAAAAGGCCACAGGCCCAACGGACTCTCCATCCTGAAACCATCCAGTGACAGGGGCTTTGAGGCCTATTTCCTAGGCCAATGCTTTTCAAAATACTAATTGAACTAATTTCTCATCTAGGGACCATCAGTATATAAGTGACACCTCAACAAGGCTTCCAGCCTATCTTTACTAAAGTCAACATGATGAATCTTGAGACCCCTTCCCCTTTGAGATCAGATAGGGTGAGAGCTCCATAGATCCCCAATAGGTAGGGATAACAACCATCCTCAACAGGAAGCAGATACAGACGATGAGACCTCCAGCCCCTCAGCTTCCCATGGAGATTTGTGGGGATCACGTCTCTCAAGAAAATGTGAGGAAGGCAGATAGAATAGGGGGCATCTCAAGACCCCTCCTATGAGACTTGCCCGGCTGGAATAGTCACTGCCTTAGTACCACCCTATCATTAGTAGTCCCCACCCCAACTTGAGTAACCACAGGAAAATTCCAGGCAAAAAGTTAGCTAATATAAGAAGTTAGAGGGCACAAAATGGCCCACCATTTTGAGCCAGTTCCTAACGCCTGCAGTGAGTTACAATGACCTTCATCTCACCTGGGCCTCATTATACCATCATTGTAATATCATACATATGCCCGGAAGTTCATTAATATCATTATAACAGACTGAACTCTGGGAAAGAACAGGCACAGTCAGAAGACATTATATAATAGGCCCCGTGTCAATCAAATTTGTCAATCAAGAGACCCCACGCCCAGATGTGTCTCCCCTTAAGACATGGAAGAAAATAAAAGTACCAAAGCCTCATTATTCGGGGCTCTTGAGCCATTTTCCTGCTCGAGCCTGTTCCCACCTCTTTGGAGTGTACTTTCTCTCAATAAACTGTCTCTTTGTTTCACCTCTATACTTTTGTGTGTCTCGTTCAATTCTTTGCTTGAGATACCAAGAACCTGGATACCATGCCGATGAGGGCACCCCATTTTCCGGTAATAAAACTATAAAATTTGAAGACTGATACTATACAAACTAATGTTGGCACAAATATGTGATATAGGTACTCTCATGTGCAATTATTCATGGAAGTATAAATTAGTACAGGTTTCTCCAGGCACAATTGAACACATACATCCTCTAAGGCTTAAAGTTTAAGCCAATGATTCCATGTAAGGAATCTAGCTCACGAGTGCACAAACATATATACACAAGGACTTTTACTGTAGCATTGTTTCCAATGTTGAAGGATTAGTAACAACCTAAAAATCTTTCCATAAGGAAATGATTAAATAAATTACATAGAATACTCTGCAGCTGTTAGAGAGTTTTATATGCCAATGTGAAGATTTCTTCAAGGCATATGGATAAGGCTAAAACATGTTGCAGAATAATTTATGAAATATGTATATCAATTATATATACGTAGGTGTACACACACACACACACACACATATATATATATATATATATATATATATATATATATATATATATAAACAAAACTACTATGTGATCACCTTGGGTGATTGATGGGGAATGCAAGGGGTAGGAGGAGATAAAATAAGATTATACTTAATTTTTGGCTCAATTCAGCACTTAAAAATTATAATAAGATGGCCAGCAGACATATGAAAAAATGCTCATCCTCATTAGCTATCAGGGAAATGCAAATCAAAACCACAATGAGATACCACCAACAAGATAAGGAATAACAAGTGCTGGAGAGGATGTGGAGAAAAAGGAACTCTGGTACACTGCTGGTGGGAGTGCACACTGGTACAACCACTGTGGAAGGCAGTGTGGAGGTTCCTCAGAAAATTGGGAATGGAGCTACCATTTGACCCAGCAATCCCCCTTCTGGGCATCTACCCAAAGAACTTGAAAACCTTTGTCTGCAAAGACTTATGTACCCCAATGTTCATTGCAGCGCTGTTCACAGTGGCCAAAACATGGAAACAACCAAAGTACCCTGCGACAGATGACTGGATAAAGAAGCTGTGGTACATATACACAATGGAATATTACTCAGCTGTAAGAAAAGATGAAATACTGCCATTTGCAACAAAATGGATGGACCTGGAGATCATCATGCTAAGTGAAATAAGCCCGACAGAAAGAACAAAGAACTGTATGACGTCACTCATATGCGGATTATAAAACTGAAAGCAAAGAAAAAAAGAAATGAACAAACAAACAAACCATGGACACAATCAATAGTTTAATGTTTATTTGGGGAGGAGTGGGTTAGGGAGGGGAGAAAGGGGAGGGGGTGGGAGAGGAGGGGGAGAAGCTAAATATAAGGTGATGGAAAGAGAAGTCACATTAGGTGGTGAACTATTTTATACATCAAGTTGACAATGCACTGTAGAATTGTATGCCTGAAACCTATGTAATCCTTGCTAACAGATGTCACCCCAATAAGTCTAACAATAAAAATGAAAAAAAAAATTATAATAAGAATAATTTCTTGTGAAATGTTTGTAACTACAAACATTTAGTTTTTTAAAATAATTAATGCCACCTGGGAAGCTCTCAAAGCTTCTCAGAACAATGGTATTGCACAAATTCAAGAAACTGATATTATCATTGTTATTATTATCATCATTCTTACCCTTCACAACTATCAACACTGAGAGGCCTTTCCTCAGATAAATTTAAACAAGATTTACAAATAGAAGTTCATTTATTCACAGAACACACCTTTAAAGAAAGGCTGTCATTCCAAAATACAGGTGTAATAAATGACTTGCCCAGATTTTCAAACAACTCAGGAAATGATCCAGAGCCAGGATTCCACTCTTGTACATACAGATACACACACACACACACACACACACACACACACACACACACACACATACTGGCTCTCAGCACAGCATCATAAATAACCTCATCCAGCAGCATTTAAATCTCTCCCAAGTAACTGTGTTTTCAGATGAGTTGCGAACCTTCACTTGGGGTTTAAAAATTGTCTATGTCTGTCATTCTTTTTAAAGAAATGCTGGGGATCTACCCAAAGAACTTGAAAACCTTTGTCCGCAAAGACTTATGTACCCCAATGTTCATTGCAGCGCTGTTCACAGTGGCCAAAACATGGAAACAACCAAAGGTCCCTGCGACAGATGACTGGATAAAGAAGCTGTGGTACATACACACAATGGAATATTACTCAGCTGTAAGAAAAGATGAACTATTGCCATTTGCAACAAAATGGATGAACCTGGAGATCATCATGCTAAGTGAAATAAGCCAGACAGAAAAAACAAAGAATTGCATGATTTCACTCATATGCGGAATATAAAACTGAAAGCAAAGAAAAAAAGAAATGAACAAACAAATAACCCATGGACA